>PVKV010002458.1:0-135234 GCA_004027835.1 Alouatta palliata
GTGGCACGTGCCTGTAGTCCCAGCTACTCGGGAGGCTGAGGCAGGAGAATTGCTTGAACCCAGGAGGCGGAGGTTGCGGTGAGCCGAGATCGTGCCATTGCACTCCAGCCTGGGTAACAAGAGTGAAACTCCGTCTCAAAAAAAAAAAAAAAAAAAAAAAAAAAAAAAAAAAAAAAAAAAAAAAAAAAAAAAAAAAAAAAAAAAAAAAAGGCAGTAATAGTAAAGTTTACTGAAGATTAAACTTGAAAGCAAAAAATTATTTGAACAGAATTTGATGTTCACTTGAATGAGCAATTGCAATCACTTTTTCATGAATAGTTTAAAATTTGCCTGGATATTTTTGTTTCAAGAAAAACCTTTGTTTTATAATATTGTGTTCTTCTTTCTTAGGACAGCCTTGTCAAAATGATTAGATGTTATTCTTGAAGTATATTCATTCAACAATTATTATCATCAATTGCATTATAGAAATTTTGACCCACACATTGTTCCAGGGCTTTAGTTTAGTAGATAACTTGTACTCAGAACATAATTACAATTCCTACTATAAGAATAATATTTTATTTTTGCCTTTTAATAATATAATATAATATGAAAGACAAAAATAAGAAACAAAAATGTTAACGTCATTGATTTTTGTTGAGGTAAAAATAAAATAATGCCTCCAGAGCATATTTGAGAAAAGTATAAATTAGCCAAAATGTATCCTTTCCTCATGCAGATATGTACAATACCTGACCAAACACAATGACTAAAATTAGTATCCTAAAAAGTAACATTCAACGTAAACACACTCATGGTCCTGAGTTATCAAAGAGGTTTAATTATGTTCACTATCATCTAGTTACAAAGACCAAAAATCCAGCCAAACTGGCTGAAAAACAAGACACTTTTTTGTCAACACAGCTTTCAGATTTATCTGCTCTTTGGACAGGTATCTTGGTTTCAAATATACATATTGTGTTCTTCTATAACTGAATATAGCTGTGTGGATGCCATCTATGTGTCTTTGACTGAAGAAAGTGATAATGCTATTTTTAAATGTCATGGGTCCGATGACACTGGTTTAGCCTTTGTAAAAGTCACAGAAGGCTGGTCATTTTTAGAAGCAAGTTGAAGGGTCAAAAGCAGTTAAATTCGTGGCATTTTATTCAAATATTCACAGTTTTGTAATGTTAACAGCTACTAGAAGCCACAGAACACTGAATGTCTACTTCCATATTTCATATGACAAATTAAATAATAATTATTGAAATTCTTGCTCAACATAATGTGAGATAGAGAAAAAAATACATGAACTTTCTGAAATTGGAGATTGTCAAATAAAATACAAATCAAGACTAGAAGAGAGAAGACCAGTAATATATTGCAAACTGCTTATCAAAGTTTCCCAGTTTTTATCACTGGTAGCAATGAATTCTCAGTAAGTGTTAAATGACTACCTAATCAAGAAAAGTGTATTTTGCAAATGATCACAGACTTTATATATTAATAATGGAGCAAATGCATGGAGTTTGTCCTATTTTATAGCATATTGTGATTTTAGCCATATATTTTATTTGAAATACTTGAAAAATTTTAGTGTTTTGGCACTTGAATGCTCAAAAGTTAAACTTACTTAGTATATGCACAACTTTCAGCACCCCTAAAGCACATGAATAGAAATTGATAAACATAATTTTTAAAAAGTATAAATCAGAGTTTTGAGAGACAGAGGTTGGAGGATTGCTTGAGGCCAGCTTTGGCAAGATAAGGAGACCCCATATATGAAAGAAAGAAGGAAAGAAAGAAGAAAGGAAGGAAGGAAGAAAATGAATGAATAGGGAGGGAGGGGGGAAGGAAAAAAGAGGAAAAACAATCAGTAGTTTTAGCTACAAGAGAGGAGAAGCTGAAGCTGAGATGGGAGGATTGCTTGAGGCCAGCTATGGCAACATAATGAGACAGACAGACAGACAGACAGACAGACAGACAGAAAGAAAGAAAGAAAGAAAGAAAGATAAATGGGGGAAGGAAGTAAGGAAGGAAGGAAGGAAGGGAGTGAAGGAGGGAAAGAAAAAAGAAAGAAAAGAAAGGAAGGAAGAAAGAAAGAAAGAGAGACAGAAAGAAAGGAAGGAAAGAAAAGCAAGGCAAGCAAGCAAAAGCAATCAGTAGTCTTAGCTACAAGAGAGGCAAGGCTGAGGCAAGAGGATTACTTGATCCCAGGAGTCTGAGGCTTCAGGGAGCTATGAATGCACCACTATACTCCAGCCTGAGCAACAGGGTGAGACCCTATCTCTAGAAAAAAATAAATGTATTAAAGACTCCAATTTGGGCACATATAATATCAGACCAAAAGTTTAAACTTTACTTAATATGTAATAGAAACCTAAAGAAAACCAGTGAATATGGAATAACCTGATCAGAAGTAAGAATAAAGAATTCAATGCTATAAAAAAACATGAAAAGGAAAAGGTGAAAATGACATATTTGCTCTCATGGAGCTAATAGAAACCGGAGATCAGAGTAAAACAAACAATTAAAATTCTATAGGAACCATTATAAGAAGTTATATGTGCTATTTGAGGCACAAAATGTTAGAAATTATCTCTATCCTGGAGAAACAAAAGAAAACATTTGTGACATATCATTTGATCCAAGTCGTTAAGAATTACTGGAGAATTTTTAATTTTGTCTATACTTCAAATCTAAGCTCAAATTTCTTCATTATAGCATTTTAGATGCAAGAATGCATAGGTAATTTCTTTTGAATGTCTCTAAAACTATATTTACACTTTGGAGCTGAACTCCTGTTCTAGTTTATTCTGAGTGTGTATACATATATTATCTACATTAATAATTCAATTTGTGAGAATTTGATTACAGTTTGATTATATTTATATCTCCTGAAGTAACTATCTAGTGCACTAAATGACTGTAGTCTACTTAGGAGTGGAAATACCAAGAGTCATTTTGATTATTTAATGCTTAAATTCAATAGCTGAAATATATGAAGACTCTATTTAGTATCTTTAACCTCAATAGCAACTGTCAGTTACCAGAAAGTTCCTAGAACCTAAAATTGTAAGTATTGTTAGTGTGTGTGTGTTTATGTGTGTGTGCGTGAAAAGAGAATAAACTGACTGAAAGTGCTATAATATTTTAATAGTTCTTATTAATACATAAAAGGCATTTTTTAAAGCTGATTTGTTTTGTTGGAGCTCAATATGTGACAGACATTGGATACTACCTGAGTAAAAATTTTTACATAATTGTTATGCCCTAAATACACATATGAATTGATAGATATTTAAATGCACTTAAAGGTGAACTTGAGCCTTAGATTTTTGTAAAACTCTTAGTGTAGTCATTTTTGTTTTAAAGCTTCCTGTCAAAATTATATTTCTCTTGCTTCCTAGAGTTTGTTTTAGAGATTTACCATTAATACAAATTACTCCTTATCATATAATTGGAATTTGGAAAGAGAGGAGTATCTACACTCTGTATTAGAATGTAATGACGTACAAGCTATAAACTAGCAAAGAGAAAAAATTGGTCAGAATATGGGAATTGCCTCCTGGGATGAATATGTAAACTTACCATGAATAAGACACAGCTATAATTACCAAATTAATAGTTTTGCATACTCTTGAAGATCTAGAGAGATGAAGAAAGAAGGGGATGGGCAAGTTTTCTGAAATTGCCAGGATGAAACTGGCATGTGTTTTGTTGGAATTACAGCTGCCAATATGAAGATCTTCAAATATAAAAATTGGAAATAAATATTCATCAATAAGTGATGAAAAATCTCTCGGATGTAAAGTTGCATTGTGTGTATATATATATATATATATATATATATATATATACATATATGTGTATATATATATATATAAAGAAGAAAACACATTATTGCTGCTAAAAAATGTACAGGGAGAAGTTGAAAGTTAATTAAACTCAGCCTAATAGGCACTTTGATGGATAGTAGTATGTTTCCAATCCTGCATGTTTGTTTTTGTTGTTGTGTATAAACCCAGCTTTGTAAAGTGTAACATGTCACTGTGATTAGTATGCACACTGTACCTTGAAA
The DNA here is from genome assembly GCA_004027835.1 of Alouatta palliata. Classification (NCBI taxonomy): domain Eukaryota; kingdom Metazoa; phylum Chordata; class Mammalia; order Primates; family Atelidae; genus Alouatta; species Alouatta palliata. The sequence continues at coordinate 4,067 of PVKV010002458.1, forward strand.
CTGAACAAACTAGGGTTATTATCTGTGCTTTGTCAAGGTAAGGTGTGACATTTGATAAATAAAGCATACTTTTGGGAGTTTATAAGGAAAACTGTCTTGAAGAATTCTGTGGCTTTTCTCTTTATTTTCTACTTATCATCTCTGCCATAGTATTAAATCCAACAAAACAGCAATTATTTCTCTTGGGACTAGAATGAGACACAAATGTTATGTGGCTAAGGTAAAATAACTCTCCCATCACTGTTTATTTTTCTTTCCACTGAGCTTGTTTTCTTTTCTTAATTTTACATTTTCATTTCCTGCATGGGGTCTACTCACTGCCTCTCCTACCATCTGTTACCCATCTTCTTTCCACTAGAGAAAATTTAATAGAGTTTAAAGCCAGTAACTTCATACGTATTTCCCTTCCAATTTTTTTTTTCTCTAAAATCCACATTGGTCAAAAAAAATTACCATAAGGTGTAGAGCTGCCTCACATAAGGTATTTATTTTAGAGAAAGAAAAAAACATTTCTGTAGCTTCTATTTATAAACTGAATTCCAGTTTAACTCAGTACTTCAGATTTCACTAAAGCATGTATTGCATTAAATTCTTTATAATTTTCTAGTACAGAATCCTAAGACAATAATTTAGCTGCTTAGGATTTAAAAAAAAAAATGGTTAAGTGCTAATTTGTTAAAACTTTCCAAATTTGTCACTTGCACTCAGCCTTAGTACTAATTACTGCCCTAGGATGATGGCATGCAACTTCTAGCTAGAAAAGAGCAGTGAAGTAGCGTCTCAGGACATCAGCTGTCTGACCAAGGAGCTGTAAACATGTGTCCAGAGGCTATTTAGTTCTGGACGAAATTCTTCTAATGTTAATGAGTCAGTTCTGTTAGAATTCTACTATCACCCTCTTATACTATATCTGTTTGAGTTTTTCGTTGTTTGTTTTTTTTTAACCTTTGCTATTTTTCTGTCACTCTATCTACCCAATCATTCATTTACTCAGTTTTTATCTTTTAACAGTTTTGTCAGTTGGGAGAATTAGGATTCTTAAACATTTTAATTATTAAGGAAAGCAAATATTTATATGTGTCTTTAAATTCATTGAATTTATTTTGGTAGGGCATAAATTAAATGTGTTTAAAGTTTCTAATATCTGAAGACATGGGGGTTTTCTTTGTATTGTATCTAGAGAGAATAAGAATGCATTCTAATAATAGATCTGGGATAAATATTGCTTTATTTTTTAGCTTACAGACTGACAAATGTGTAAAGTTAGAAAAACTGTGTGTGTGTGTGTGTGTGTGTGTGTGTGTGTGTACTCTAACACTCTGAGGTCATTAAGTTACTTGATTTGTTATTAAAGTTCTAGACAAATGATATATATTAGAAACTGTAATTGTGTTTCTTTTTTTTACATTTGCATGTGTTCTGAAATCAATTTTTCTGCATTTGGAAAAGTATATTCAGAATTCAACCCCATCTCCCTACCTTCATGGCCACAAACATGGTTTGAGTCACCATCATCTTGCATTAGAGATATTCACATAGGCCGGGTGTGGTGGCTCACGCCTGTAATCCCAGCACTTTGGGAGGCCGAGGCGGGTGGATCACGAGGTCAAGAGATCGAGACCATCCTGGTCAACATGGTGAAACTCCGTCTCTACTAAAGATACAAAAATTAGCTGGGCATGGTGGCACGTGCCTGTAGTCCCAGCTACTCGGGAGGCTGAGGCAGGAGAATTGCTTGAACCCAGGAGGCGGAGGTTGCGGTGAGCCGAGATCGCGCCATTGCACTCCAGCCTGGGTAACAAGAGCAAAACTCCATCTCAAAAAAAAAAAAAGAGATATTCATATAAATGGTCTCCCCAATTCTTTCTTGTCACCATGTATTCTCATAGTAATGATTTCTTTAAAACACTCTTTTGTCCTAATTTCTTCAAGGGCTTCCATTTCACTCAGAGGAAAATCCTGATTTTAATATTCTACCAGGTTCTATGTAATTAGAAACTCTGTTATTTCTTTGAACCCCTCCCATTCATCTCCCTCTTCCTCAACACTCCAGCCATGCTAGTCGGCTTGGTGTTCCTTTAAAATCCTTAGGTATGTTCCTTCCTTAAGGTTTTTCTCCAGAATGCTCTTTTAACATATAAACACGTGGATGACTTGTGCATCGTTTTTCAGTTTTTGCTTAAATTTTCTTTTCACTGAGATTTACAGTGAATATTATTTAAAATTAAATGTTTTTTGTCACACTTGTAACTCTGTCTCCTTTTCTCCTCTGTAAATAAAATGCGTTTGGTTGTTTTGTGTTTGATCATTTTCTGTCTCTACACCATACAGTGGAAACTCCAGGAAGAAAGGGCCTTCTCTTTTGTTCATCAGTGCATCTCCATCCTTGAGAGCACTACGTGGTAGGGGATCAAGACACGTTTGGTAAGTGAATATGTCTATGTATTACATGTAGGTCAGCAACACACCTCAAAATATCAAGCTGGTTGTACTTCGCTTATTACCTACTCTTCTCTCTCATTTTTAGATCAAGGCTGTTTTTCTTTCACCTGAATTCGTCATGAATCAGAAACAAAAATGTAAAGATATACATGGAACTGAATTTATTTTGAGGGGGAAGCCAGGCGAAACTAGTTTTGGATAAGAATAGAATAAAATTGGAGAGACAACTCATAACAAATAGGAAGATAAATATAATATACGGATTTGAGGGTCAAGGACGAGAAACCACCAACAGCAAGGACCAGGGAACAGGTACAAAAAGTCTCTTGCACAAACTGTTCTCAGGTGTAAATTGAGCTGCACCAAGTAAGTATTTATAGCCATATAGTGCTATTCTGAAAAGAAATGTAGTTCTTGAATAGCAATATTTTAAAATAAATGATAAAAATAAGAAATTCTATCAATAGCAAATTATTAAGTATGTTATACTCCATCCACATTATGTGGCATAACTCAGCTGTAAAAATGTTTAGGTATAGCTATTATATAATATGAATATACATGTAGTATGTGTATACATATATGTATATATACATATACATATAAGTAAATGCAAACAAATGTGAATACATGTGTCCCCAAGCCATTATATCTTTTTATTCTGTGCATTTATAGAAGAGTGAGGGTGGGGTTGAGTAGGGCTTACAAAAGACTTAAATTTTTTTCCCTAAATTATTGGATTTTTTTTTTGAGATGGAGTTTAGCTCTCGTTGCCTAGCCTGCTTCCTTATCACCACCCTCATTCATTAATCCTGACACTTGTAAAGTGTACATTGCTCCATGTGATTTCCACGGAAGCCAGATCCTCTGTAAGAGGGCTCTTCTTTCTTTCTTTCTTTTTATGTTTCATTACCTGTAGCTCCAACAGATTAGTTTTTTTTTTTTTAATTTAATTCCCCGACAAAGTTCTACTGAAGTTTAGGAATCCCCAAACATCCCCAGTGGAGTCTGGTAGTCCCAAACACACATTCTGCTTTTATTACCATCCATACTTGTCATGCTTGTGGAAATACTGATACATAGATGAATCCCTTGTTTCTATCAATGTCACAGAATGATAATATTGTATTTATTATAGTAGTTTGTCATTTATGTAGAAAATTAATGAAAAATGAAGTCAATTTTATGGACTTAGAATATCACCTTAAACTTGGAAGCCAAAATTCTACGCTAAATAATCAGGTATTACTGGAATGCATATGGATATATAAGTATATTAATCTACTAAATATTACCAAGGAAACAATCCTTGCAACATTTAACAGCTGCATGTATTTAAATATTACTTACTTCTAAATTTATATTTGCATTTTAAGCCAGGGCAAAGTAGCCTTAAAATATCCCTGTAGGCAAGAAAGAGTAGTGAAACTATTGTAGCAGAGTTTGTAAGAATAATGTTTAAAGACACAAGATGTGAAAGTTGAATAAATCTAAGAAAAATTTTTACATAAAAAGAAACAATTTTCTAAGTGTCAGTTTTAGCATCAAAGTTAGAAAATATTCTGCATTCTATCCTAGAGATAAATTCTAAGAAATGGATTTTAAGAGACTCTAAAATTAAGAGAATTTTTAAAAACAATGTTATGATTCTTGACAAATATCAAATAATCAGAAAGACTCCTACTCTTGTCAAAGAAGAAAACAGATTGCTTGAGAAAGGAAAAGTAAGTAAAATTGCAGTCAGTAGCAACAACATTGTGAGGGTTTATATTTGTGTGGTGTACTTTTTGGAACCTTGGAAGGTCTAGAACTTTAGAGATTATAATTGAGAGAAATCCATTCTTACAAACATTGCCATTCATGTGAAAAATCTTTCCTTGAGAATTACTGTGATTCTAATTATATATAGTTAGAATTAACTACATATAGTTAGAATTATGTACAGTTAAAATTAATTATGCATAGTTAGAATTTACTATGTGTAGTTAGAATTAATTATATATAATTAAAATCATAGTAATCCTCAGTTTTATATGTATGTATATATAGTTGTGTTTACACACCTACACACTTGTACATGCTGTTTATTAAAAATAAAAATTAAAATTAACAGATATTTATGTAGAATGATCTATGACATTTGAAAATAAGCATTTATAGACAGGGTGAGGTGGCTCAAACCTGTAATCCCAGCGCTTTGGGAGGCTGAGGCGGATGGATCACAAGGTCAGGAGTTTGAGACCAGCTTGGACCACATGGTGGAACATTGTCTCTACTAAAAGTACAAAAATTAGCCAGGCATGGTGGGGCACGCCTGTTGTCCCTGCTACTCGGGAAGCTGAGGCAGGAGAATTGCTTGAACCGAGGAGGTGGAGGTTACAGTGACCCAAATTCACACCATTGCACTCCAGGCTGTGCAACAGAGCAAGACTTTGTCAAAAAAAAAAAAAAAAAAGAAGAAGAAGAAAGAAAGAGAAAGAAAAGAAAAGAAGCATTTGTGACAAATGTTTAATAGATACACAAAACTGTACACGAACTACTGAAGCATAAATAATGGTGTTAGCTGATTAAATTCTAATATTTTCATGTTATCTGTATAAATGATTCAATAGAAATATTAATGGTTTCATTTTATTTTTAATTTTTTATTTCCAACCTTTATTTAAGTTCAGGGGTACATGTGCAAGATGTGCAAGTTTGTTACATAGGTGTATAAGTTTGTTCTCACACTGCTTTAAAAAAATACTCAAGATTAGGTAATTTATAAATGAAAGAGATTTAACTGACTCAGTTTCACTTGGCTGGGGAGGTCTCAGAAAACTTACAATCATGGCAGAAGGTGAAGGGGAAGTAAGCACTTTCTTCACAAAGCATCAGGAGAGAGATGAACAAAGGAGAAACTTCCAAACATTCATAAAACCAGCAGATCTCATGAGAACTCAGTCACTATCAGGAGAACTGCACGAGGGAAACTCCATCTCCCTCCCTTGATATGTGGGGATTACAGGTCCGTCTCTTGACAAATGGGAATTACAATTCAATATGAGATTTGGGTGGAGACACAGACCTAAACTATATCAATAGATAAACGGGTGCTATGTTGGTTTAATGCACAGATCATTTCATCACCCAAGTATTAAGTCCAGCATCCTAGCTATTCTTCCTGATCTTCTCCCTCCTCCTACTCCCCACTTTGACAGCTTCCAGTATGTGTTGTTCTCCACCATGTGTTCATGTGTTCTCATAATTTAGCTCTCATTTGTAAGTGAGAACATGCAGTATTTGGTTTTCTGTTCCTGAATTGGCTTGCTAAGGATAATGGATTCCACCTCTAGTCATGTCCCTGCAAAGGACATGATCTCATTCCTTTTTATGGCTGCATAGTATTCCATGGTGTACATGCACCACATTTTCTTTATCTACTTTATCATTGGTGGGCTTATAGGTTAATTCTATGTCTTTGCTATTGTGAATAGTGCTGCAATAAACATACATGTCCATGTACTTTACAATAGAATGACGTATATTTTGGAGGGGTATATACCCAGAAATAAGGTAGTTGGATCAAATGATATTTCTGCCTCTATGTATTTGAGCAATCGCCACAATGTTTTCCACAGTGGTTGAACATATTTACACTCCCAACAACAGTTTAAAAACATTCATTTTTCTCCACAACCCCACTAGCATCTTTTTTCTTTTTTTCTTACTTTCTCATAATAGCCATTCTGACTGTTGTGAAATGGTATCTCATTGTGGTTTTGATTTGCATTTCTCTAATGATCAGTGATGTTGAGCTTTTTTTCATATGTTTGTTGTCCACATGTGTGTCATCTTTTGAGAAGTGTCTCTTCATGTTCATTTCCCATTTTTAAATTATTTACTTGTAAATTTAAGTTCTTTATTGATGCTGGATATTAGACCTTTGTCAGATGGATAGATTGCAAAATTTTTCTCCTATTCTGTAGGTTGTCTGTTTATAGTTTCTTTTGCTGTGCAGAGCTCTTTAGTTTAATTAGATCCCATTTGTCAAATTTTGCTTTTATTGCAATTGCTTTTGGCATCTTCATCATGGAATCATTGCCTGTGCCTGTCCTGAATGATATTGGCTAGATTTTCTTCTAGGGCTTTTATAGTCTTGGGTTTTACATTTAAGTCTTTAATTCATTTTGAGTTGATTTTTGTATATGGTATTAAGTAAGTAGTCCAGTTTCAGTTTTTGCATATGGCTAGCCAGTTCTCCAAGCACCATTTATTAAATGGGTAATTCTTTCCCAATTGCAGATTTTTGACAGGTTCATCAAAGATCTGATGGTTGTAAGTGTGTGGTCTTATTTCTGAGTTCTCTATTCTGTTCCATTTTTCTATGTGGCTGTTTTTGTGCCAGTACCATGCTGTTTTGGTTACTGTAGCCTTGTAGTATGGTTTGAAGTCAGGTAGCATGATGCCTCCAGCTTTGTTCTTTTTGCTTTGATATCCTTGGTTATTCAGGTTCTTTTTTAGTTTTATATGAATTTTAAAAGAGTTTGTTTCTGATTCTGTGAAGAAGGTCAATGGTGGTTTAACAGAAATAGCATTGAATTTATAAATTCCTTTGGGCAATCTGATCACTTTCATGATATTGATTTTTCCTTTCCCTGAGCATGGAATATTTTTCCCTTTGTTTGTATCATCTCTGATTTCTTTGAGCAGTAGTTTGTAGTTCTCCCCGAAGAAATCCTTTATTTTCCTTGTTAACTTTATTCATAGATTTATTTTTTATTTTATTTATTTATTTTATTCATATTTATTTTTTGTGGCAATTGTGAATGAGAGCATTTTTGTGATTTGCCTGGAAGCTTGCCTTTTCTCGGTTTATAGGAATGCTAGCATTTTTCCATGTTGATTTTGTATCCTGAGCCCTTGCTGAAGTTGTTTATTAGCTTAAGAAATTTTGGGCTGAACTGATGGAGATTTCTAGATATAGGATCATGTCATCTGCATACAAAGATAGATTACCTTCCTCTCTTTCTATTTTAATGAATTTTATTTCTCTCTCTTGCCTGATTCCCCTGACCAGTACTTCCAATACTATGTCGAAAAGGAGTAGTAAAAGAGGGCAATTTTGTCTTTTGCTGCTTTCCGAGGGGAATGTCTCCAGCTTTTGCCTATTCAGTATTACAGGCAAAAGCTGTGGATTTGTCATATATGGCTCTTATTATTGTGAGGTATGCTCCTTCAACACCTACTTTATTGAGAGCTTTTAACAGGAAGGGTGTTTAATTTTATCATAGACATTTTCTGCATCTATTGAGATAATCACATGGTTTTTGTCTTTAGCTCTGTTTATGTTATGAATCACATTTACTGTTTTACATATGTTGAACCAGTCTTGTATCCCATGGATGAAGACTACTTAATCATGGTGAATAAGTTTTTTGGTGTGCTGCTAGATTCAGTTTGCCAGTATTTTGTTATGTTCATCAAAGATAATTGTCTTGAAGGTTTCTTTTTTGTTGTACCTCTGCTAAGTTTTGGTGTTAGGATGATACCAGCCTCACAGAATGAGTTAGGAAGGAGTCTCTACATTTTAGTTTTTTTGAATAGTCTAAGTAAAAATGGTACCATCTTCTCTTTGTACCTCTGATAGAATTCAGCTGTGAATTCAACTGGTCCTTGGCTTTTTTTTTTTTTTTTTTTTTTTTTTTTTTTTTTTTTTTTTTTTTTTTTTTTTTTTTTTTTTTTTTTTTTTTTTTTTTTTTTTTTTTTTTTTTTTTTTTTTTTTTTTTTTTTTTTTTTTTTTTTTTGGTTGGTAGGCTATTTATTACTAACTCAGTTTTGGAACTTGTTGTTGGTCTATCAGGGATTCAATTTCTTCCTGCTTCAGTCTTGGATGGATGGATGTGTCCCAGAATTTATCCATTTCTTCCAGATTTTCTACTTTATAGGCTGCCGTACAAATTATTGCCAACTTAGATGGCCTTGAAAACAGAAATGCACTGTCTTATAATTCTGGAGGCTAGAACCTGAGATCAAGGTGTTGGCAGGGTTATTTTCTTCTGAGAGTTGTGAAGGATAATCTGATTCATGTCTATGTCCTGACATCTGGAGTTTCATTAAAAATCTTTGGCATTACTTGGCTTATAGAAGCATCACTCCAATATCTTCCTTGATGTTCCCAAAGTGTTTTCCTTTTACACATGTCTGTGTCCAAATTTACCCCTTTTATAAGGAGACTAGTCATACTGAATTAGGGTTATACCCTACTCCCATGTGACCTAATTTTGACTAGTAATATTTGCAACAATCCTGCTGCCAAATAAAGTTAAGTTCTATGGTATTGGGGGTAAGTACTTCAACATCTGAATTTTTGAAGGACACAGTTCAACAGATTTCAGTCATAAAGAATATTTGCCAAAAAATACTTTCCAAAAAAGTCCCTGAATACAATAAATAGAATATGAAATGGAACTTAAAATGTGTCTTTCGAATTTAAAATGAAAAGGCCTAGGGATCCTTAACTCTTCAAGGCAAAAAATAACCATGTTAGACCTTAAAGGGCAAATTTGAGTTACTTTGTTTCATTTACTTATCTTTTGTTAAATTTGATACTGTATTTAAAATATATTGTGCCATTGCATCATCTTAAGGCTGGTGTAATGAAAAGATTGTAATTCTTAGCAGTATCAATGATGATGATAAACACTGAACAGGCAACCGAGGGGAACATGGTGTTTGGTGTTACAAAAGGGAGAAGAGCTTAGAGAAATTTTGCAGATACTGAGTTGAATTTAAAATGTTCTACCAGGAAAGTAGTTTCAACCTCAAGAAAAAGAAAGAAATTACCAATGGAATGAAAGTGGCACTTTATCAGAGATAGCTACTGCTTAATTAAGGTTCAATTTTTATAGAGAAATAGTAGAAATTACCCAAAAAGTTATCAAAATTAGCTGCTAGAATTCAATTTAAGTGCAGAGTAAAAGGAGAATTTGAGAAGATGTAGTTCATTAAAATTCTGTACAGTTTAACAAATATGAGGAAGAGATGATTATAACATTTAAGTTCAATATGAAAAAAATAAATTTTCAGTTAAATTCGGTAATTTGCAGCTATATGTCTTTTCTGTTTTCCGACATTCATTACTTGTAAGTCAACAAAAAACATTTCTGAAAACAAAATTAGACTTTAAATAGTTGTCTTTACATTTTAGAATCATATTCTAATACATTTTATAGAACTGTTTTATTGTTCATTTTGTTATTAGGTATTTGCAATTTCCAGATAAATAACTGGCTCTATATTCTGTTCATACTCAACATATTCCAACACAGAACACTTAATATTTCCATAAAAATAAAAATGCTGATGAAAATGTGTCCATTTTTATAGTCTATTTACTCAGCATTATTGCTCATTCATATTTATTTATATGTTATTTCCTTTATTTTCTGCAATAGTTATCATATCTCAAACTGACAGCTTCCAAAATGAATGTTGAGTCCAATTCTTTTTTTGTGGATATAGGTAGAATTGATTACCATCCTCTTTGATACTCAAGGGATTATTTTCTGAATTGCTGCACATAAGCAAAATATTTAATGCTTATGCATATAGGGCTAAATATAGAATAGATACTTAAGAAATGTTTTTTAAATAAATATATGTGCTATGGAATAGACGAAGAACTAAGAGACCATATGACCAAATGAATGTAGTAATCAGTGAATGACAAGGCAAACTGCTAACCACAAATTATAAAAATATTTTTCTTTTGTGGATTTGCCAATTTTTATCAACTGGATATCATTACCATCTAATCTAATGAGATGGGTGTTAATAACTGTGTATTATTTAATTACTGAGAATAGTACTCTTGAAGAAAATCATATAAAAAATAACACTAAGAGGGAAACATCATCCCAATTATAAAGATTCAGAAATAATTGTGCACTATCCTTAAATTAATACATATATACATATTAACATATATATGTACATGTAATTAGTAGCTGTAAGTTTATTGGGTATGAAACATAAAGCAGCTTTATATTTAATTAAATTGTTTCTTTGAATCACACTTAAGCAAATACTTAACATTTGCACAAAATCATCTCTGACTTTATAAATTCTTTCTAATACTTAGTGTTTTGTGAATTTCTCTACACATGAAATACATTGAAAATTACGTTGTAATTCAAATTTGTAATACTTTGGTGGTCATTTTTTCTAAACAACTTCAGAAGTGCATTATTAGAGATTTACATATTTTACTATTGTCATGCATATTTCAAAAAATATTATATGGGACTTTTTTGTTTCATGTAACTGTACTATTTTAATATGATAGATGACTTCTACTTTAGTCCTTGAGTAAATGCTTATTACTTGAAATTTTTCTGCTTCATTCATTCATTTTTCAAATTTTATGGTGATGACTTGTTTGAAAAAACACACCTTTTTTCTAACTTAGTAAATACAATTTTATCAGATTTCAAGCAAAAGATAAGAATATAGAGTACATGAAAGAAGAAAGCAATGTTTATAAAGTTAAATCTTGGGATAAGCTGCAGGGGAGTGACTCTGGGAGTGAGAAGAATTAAAAATACAGGCTATGCTTTACATCAACTTTGTTTTTCTTCCCTGTAGCCAACCACCATTCGGAAAGGATTTAAGTCATTGAGAGCCTGACAAAATTGACTTTTATTATGTGATAATTTTATACTACATTTTCTTAATTCATTTGCCTATTGATGGACAAGTAGGCTGATTTTCAGTCATGGTTTCTGTTAATAGTGCTGCAGTCAACATGACTGAATTTATTTATTTTGGATATATATCCTGTAGTGGGATTACTGGATTATCCTCAAAGATAAGTTAGCTTATTATATTTTATATATCTATTTTGGGAAAGTGCATTTTTATCTTGAGAAAAGACATATATATATGTATTCGTGTATACATGTATATAAATATATATACTCATGTATGTATATATACTTATATTTATATGTAAAATATACATATAGCACAAATATATATTTGCATCTATGTATACATATATATTAATATTTTGTATATATTATAATTTTAATTCTATTTTTATTCTAAACTCTAGAATAAAACAACAAATTGGGAAACTCTGGGTACATAATTTTTTCTTTGTTATGAAATATTTTATTACATCCATTTTTATATAGGACTTCAAGTAACAAGTGAAAGACTAAAAGATTTAAACTACAAAAACAAAAGCGTGTGTATATATAATGTATTTTTCTAATGCAATTGAAAAAAACTTTTAAAAGATTACCTATTCAGTCATTTTCTCTTGTTTTTATTGTATTTTTAATTGACATAATTGGATGTATTTATTTGGTATGGTGTGATGATTTAAAATGTGTATGAATTGCGTAATAATTAAATCAGGCTTTTTAGCATATCCATCACTACATACATTTATCATTTCTGTATGGTAAGAACTTACAATATTTCCTATTCTAGCTATTTTGAAATGTATAGAGTTAACCATAGTCACTCCACTGTGAGTAGAACACCAGAGCTTACTCCTATATAACTGAAATTTAATATACTTTGACCTACATCTCCCCAAGGTCCCACTCCCATAGCTCCAGTTACCTCAATTTAGCTCTCTGCTTCTAATAGAATTAGAGTTCAACTATTTTAGATTTCACATATAAGTGGAATCATTCAGTATTTGTCTTTCTGTACCTGGATTATTTCAATTAACATAATGCCTTTTAGATTCTTCCATATTCCTGCAAATGACAGAATTTTATTCTTTTTCATGGATGAATAGTATTCCACTGGGTATATCACATTTTCTTTATTAATTTATCTCTTGATGTCAATTAAGTTGATTTTCAATCATTGCTATTGTCAATGGTACTGCAGCCAACATGACCAACTTTATTTATTTTGGATATATATCCTGTAGTGGGATTACTGGATCATATGGTACTTCTATTTTTGATTTTTTGAGGAGTCTCCACACTGTTTTCCATAATAAAACTAATTTTCATTTTCACTAACGATGTATGAGTTCCTATGATTCCACATCCACACCAGTATTTATTTATTTATTTTGATAATTGCTACTCTAATTGCAGAGAGGTGATATTTCATGATGGTTGTGATTCGCATTTTTCTAATGATTAGTGATATTGGGCATGTTTAGATAGATTTATTGACCATTTGCATATCTTATTTAAGTAATGTCTACTTGGGTCTTTTGATTATTAAAAAAATGTGCTATTGAGTTATTTATGAGGTTCTTATATATTCTGGATATTAAAACCTTATTAGCTGCGTAGTTTGCCAATTTTTTCCCATTCTGTAGGTTTTCTCTTCATTTTATTGTTTACTTTGCTGTGGCAGTAGCTTTATAGTTTGATGTAATCTCATTTATGTGTGTTTTCTTTTGTTGCCTGTGTTTTTGGGGTCTTATCCAAAAAATTTTTGTGCAGACCAGTGTCATAAAGTGTTTCCATTATGTTTTCTTACAATAATATTACCATTTAGGATCTCACATTTAATTCTTGAATTATTTTTAGTTGATTTTTGTTTATGGTAAGAGATAACGGTTTAGCTTCATTCTTTACTGCATGTGGTCATCCTGTTTTCCCTGCACCATTTACTCATTACAGTACCTTTCTTCATTGTGCATTTTTAGCACCTTTGTTCATAATAAGTTCACTGTAAGTGCATGGATTTTTTTCTGTGTTCTCTATTCTGTTTCTTTGGTCTATGTGTCTATTTTTATGCCAGCACCATCTTATTTTAGTTACGCTAGCTTTGTAGTATATTTTGAAAACAGAAAGCATCCCGCCTTCAACTTTGGTCTTTTTGCTTAAGGTTACCATGGCTATTCGGAGTCTTGTGATTTCACTGAATTTTAGGGGTATCTTTTTCTATATCTGTGGAGAATATTATTGATATCTTGATAAAGATCACATTGAATCTCCATGTCATTTTGGGTAGTATGGATATTGTAACAATATCATTTATTTCAATCTATGAGCATGGAACATCCATTTACTTGTATCTTCTTTAATTGTGATTTTATCTTGCAGGTCTCTGTTGACTAATGAGGTAAAGCACATTTTCTTGTTTTTTTTTAGCTGATCCACTTTGTAGGCATCTTTTCCCGCGTTTGCACGTTTTGACGTGTTGAATTGTCTGACTGTTACGGGTTGAATTGTGTTCTTCAATAATTCATGTGTTGAGTTCCTAGCCCCCAAAAGCTCAGAATGTGACTTTCTTTGGAAGTAAAGTCATTGCAAATGAAGTTAGGAAAAATGAGGTAATACTGAAGTAGAGTGGACTCTAATATAATGTTCTTGATGCCCTTATTGAAAGGGGAAATTTAATTTCTGACACACACACAAGGAGAATACCATGTGAAGATTAAAGCAGACATTGGGATGATGTAGCAGAAGTCAACAAATGCCGAAGATTGCCAGCCAACCACTAGTAGCTAGGAGAAAGACATGAAACTGCTTTATTTCCTTATAGCCCTGAGAAGGAACCATCTTGTGACACCTTGATATTGGATTTCTAACCTCCAATACTGCGAGACAATACATTTCTCTGTCTGTGGTTTGTTGCAGCAGTTGTAGCAAACTGATGGACTGTCATTTACTGATTTGTAGGAGTATGTATATATTCTGGATATGAGTTATTTATCAGTAATATGAACTGCAAATTAGACTGTGATTTGTCCATTCATTTTTAATGGCCTCTTGATTAATAAAAGTCATTAAGATGAATGTAGGTTAAACGGTCATATTATTCTACATGATTTATAAATTTTTGTCCTATTTAAAAAATATTTGCTCACTTCTAGATCATAAAGATCAAAATATATTTTCTTCTATAAAATATTATGTATCTTTTATATTTAAGTCTACAATACACCGAGAATTGAGTTTTGTAAATACACTGATGTAAGAGTCACGATTTATATTTTTGATATTTAATTGGCTCAGTACCAAAAATAAATTCTTCACTTCAGTATATATCACATTTTTATGTGACTCCAGACGTCACATAAAAGACTCCTTAAGCCTTTTTTTTGGCACTTCATTGTATTCTTCTTGTGTATGTGTTTATTTCTGAGTTAATTGTGTATTGTCACACTTATTATATATGTATAATTAATAATTACATCTGAGAATAAAAGCATTTCAGCTTCTTTAATACTACTGCAAAATTTCTCATCTATTATTGGCTTTATTTTTCCCATGACTTTCAAAAACAGCTTATCAAGGTTTGCCAAGAAGCCTGCTGGGATTTTTGTTGGGGTTGCATTGGATCAATGTATTAATTAGGAGAGATAACATGTTTACAGTGCTGACTTTTCCAAACCTTGAACCTTGAATAGTGTATTTGCTTAGAGATTATTTAATTGATGGTATTTACATTTTGTAGTTCATATTGGAAAGTTATTGCTCTTCTACTATTAGATATATTACTATGTATTTTGTCTTTCTATTGCTATTGGAAACATTTCATTTTTATCTTCTATTTTTCTATGTTTTTCCTTATAGTGAGAATTACATTTAATTTTTGGCCTTGCTAAATTTCCTTACTAATTATTATCATTTGTCTATAATTTAAAAAACATTTCTGTATATACACCATCATGCTATATGTAGAAGAAACAGTTTTATTTATTGCCTTCCAATCCTAATTTCACTCTCTTTTTAAAAATGTCTTTTCTTATCACACTGTGACCACCAGTAGCATGTTGATAGAGCACAAAATAGTTTTTAAAATCCATAAGATTTTCTCAGATTAAGAATACATGTAAGTTTTTTTTTAGTAAACATTCTTTCATTTTCTTTAATTCACAGTGCAGTCATTTAAAATAGTAAAACTAGTAACCTTGGCTTCACTCCCCAATCATTCTTCAACTGAACACATACTGATTTCCTCTATTCTATTTCAGTGACACTGTAAATGCTACCTGTCACTCTCTAATTTGCACTCTATTGTATAATGTTCGTTTCAGTTCTCTGTTGTATCTGTAATCCATTTGAAAGTTTTGTTTATTGCCTTGTGTACAGCCACTCATAATGTTTATTGACATTGGTCTTTAGAACAGGAGTTTTGGAATCAGGTAAGGCTTATATTTGTGTCAATAAAGAGTTTCTTATTTAACCCTTTTAAATTCTCTTAGTCTCTTATTTTATCCGTTAGTATATACTTGTGAGACTTTTGTAGGAAAGAAATACATGTAAAGTGCCTAGTATATGGTCAGGCACATGATTAAGGAACAATAAATTATAGTTATTTGAAATACCTATGTCTGTCCTTGTGTTCCTCAAAATTAGGTTTTCCTACAGTCTTCTTTTTGAACTTTGTTCTTCTCAAAATAGTCTTCTATTTTGAGTAATATTTTATTGTTGCCTTTTAAAATTCAGCTTAAGTTTTATCTTCTTTATTCTTCCTGAG
This sequence comes from Alouatta palliata, assembly GCA_004027835.1. Taxonomy (NCBI): domain Eukaryota; kingdom Metazoa; phylum Chordata; class Mammalia; order Primates; family Atelidae; genus Alouatta; species Alouatta palliata. The sequence continues at coordinate 19,958 of PVKV010002458.1, forward strand.
CAAATCCAAACTAATTTCTTTTGTCGTGTTTTCATAGTATTCTCACTTATCACTTGCCACACTCTACACTTTAATAACATAGGCTTATTTCCTCAAACTTGAATGTGAGTTTTATATTTGAAAAAAAAATTGTGTTTCATTTCTATAATGAAAATCTTGAAACTTTAGCTTTCATGAAGTCATTTAACCTTCCATTTGCAGGTACATCTTTTTCTTTCTCTCTCTCTCTGTGTATATATATATATATATATATATATATATATACACACACACACACACACACAAATATATATATACACACTATATATATATACACACTATATACACACGCTATATATATATATATACACACACACTATATACATATATACACACTAGGTTCTGGGGTACTAGTGTATATACTTTAGGTTCTGGGGTACATGTGCAGATTGTTGCATAGGTACATACATGGCAATGTAGTTTGCTGCCTGTATCCCCCCATCACCTATATCTGGCATTTCTCCCCACATTATTCCTCCCCAGCCTCCCTACTCCCTGCTGTCCCTCCCCTAGTCTCTCCCAATAGACCCCCATGTGTGATGCTCCCCTCCCTGTGTCCATGTGTTCTCATTGTTCAACACCTGCCTATGAGTAAGAACATGTGGTATTTGATTATCTGTTCTTGTGTCAGCTTATCACTAATATATGTGGCTGTTTAAATTCATGTCAAGGATTTCATTATCACTATTCAGAAAAAATATGTGATGAAAGTATATTGCAAGTAGCATAATTATCCAGAAAAGTATAAAGGTAGAATAATATACACACATTAATATAGTCTTACCATTTATGTCAATTTCCCACTCCGTTCTCCTTTTCTCTTTTTTTTTTTTTTTTTTTTATTTCTGAGACAGAGCTTCTCTATGTCTCCCAGGCTGGAGAGCAATGCCCTGATCTTGAAGCTCTGCCTTCTAGATTCATGCAATTCTCCCATCCTCAGCCTCCTGAGTAGCTGGAATTACAGGCTCCAGCCACCATGTCTAGCTAATTTTTCTATTTTTAGCAGAGAAGGGATTTTACCATATTGGCCAGGCTGGTCTCGGACTCCTGGGATTACAGGTATGAACCACTGTACCTGGCCTCCATTCTGCATTTCTATCCAGATCCTTTCCAAGTTTGTTTTTTCAAACAATGCTATGGTGAATTTTTGCTTCCTTATAGCATACTTGTTAGGGGTAGGAAAGGAGAACTTTAAATTTTACCGTTTATTAAATAAATTATCTTCTAATTATTTAAAACATTTACATACTCAACAGCAGTCTATTATTACCTTTTTTTCTGTTTTTCACATCTGGCCAGTGTATGGGATTCTGAGAATATGTAATACCTATTAATTTAATAGAGTAAAATAATATACTTATAGAAAAATTAATATGTTAATTTGCCTCTGATTTTTTTTCTTAGGTTGATTTTCCTTTCACATTCTTTGATTTCATTTTCTTTACTAGGATGTTTGTCTTTTTCATGTTGACATATAGTTTTTTAAAAAACTGTATGTTTAAATTATCATTTGTTATATGTAAATATCTGTTCCCAGTTTTTAAAATTTTTTAGCATTATTATTCTTTTTCATTTTTAATTGTTGTGGGTACATAGCAGACATAAATATTTATGGGGTACATATTTTGATAAAGGTATAAAATATGTAATAATCACCTCAGAGCAAATGGAGTCTCCATCACCTCGAGCATTTGTTTTTTCTTTGTGTTACAAAAAACAATTAATTATTGTTGACTGTAGTTACCTTGTTGTGCTATCAAATCTGGATCTGATTCATTCTATCTAACTATATTTTTGTACACATTTATTGTTCCCACTCTCCTCTCCCTCTCCTGTACACTCCACTACTCTTCCCCAACCTCTGATAAATCATCGTTCAATACTCGGACTCTATGAGTTAAATTGATTTAACTTTTAGCTCCCAGAAATAAGTAAGAACAGGTGAAGTTTGTTTTTCTGTGACTGGCTTATTCCACTTCACCTAATCTGCAGTTTCATCCATGTTATTGTAAATGATAGGATCTCTTTTTTATTGTTATTATGGCTGAATAGTACTCCATTGAGTATATGTACCACATTTTATTTATCCATTCATCTGTTGATGGGCACTTAGCTTGCTTCCAAATCTTAGCTATTGTGAATGGTGCTGCAGTGAAAATGGGAATGCAGATATTTCTTCGATATACTTATTTTCTTCCATTGGGATATATACTTAGCAGTGGGATTGCTAGATCATACGGTAGTTATATATATACATATATTTTTTTTGAAGAACCTCCAAATTGTTGTTTATAGTGGTTGTACTAACTTGTATTCTTATCAGCAGTGTATGAGGATTCCTTTTTCTCCACGTCCTGACCAATATTTGTAATTGCCTGTCTTTTAAGTGAAAGCCATTCAAACTGGGATAAGATGGTATCTCAATGTAGTTTGGGCTTGTTTGTTTATTTCTTTGATTTGCGGCAGGGTTTCACTCTATAATGCAGGCTGGAGTGTAGTGGAACAATCATGGCTCCCTTGCAGCCTTGATTTCCTGGGTGCAGATGATTCTCCCACTTCAGCCCCACAAGTAGCTGGGAGCACAAGTGTACACCATCATACCACACTAATTATTGTTTGTTTGTTTGTTTGTTTGTTTTTGTTGTTGTTGTAGAGACAGGGTTTCACCATGTTGCTCAGACTGCTCTTGAACTGCTGGGCTCAAGCAAAACGCCTGCCTTGGTCTCCCAAAGTGCTGGGATTACAAGTGTGAGTCAACACACCCAGCCTCATCATTTTTTTGATTTGCATTTCTTTGATGACCCATGATGTTGAGCACCTTTTCATCTACCTGTTTGCCATTTGCATGTCTTTGCAAAATGTATATTGATGAAACTAGACCCCATCTCTCACCATATATAAAAATAAAATCAAAATGGAATAAGACTTAAATCAAAGATCTCAAACTATAAAATTACTAAAGTAAAACTTTGGAGAAACTCTTCAGTATATCAAACAGGGCAAACATTTTTCAAATAATATCCTGCAAGCACAGGAAACACAATATAAATGGACAAATGAGATCACATCAAGTTAAAAAGCTGCACAGCAAAGGAAACAATCAACAAAGTTAACAGACAACACACAGAGTGGGAGAAAATATGTGCAGACTATTCATCTGACAAGCAATTAATATCCAGAACGCATAGGAAGCTCAAATTGCTCAATAGAAAAAATCCAATAATTTGATTAATAAATGATCAAAAGATTATTGTGCTTTTGATATCACAGAGGTTTAAAAATTTTAAGAGTCAAAATCTAACATGCAAAAACATTTAGCAAATTTCTCCATTTTTTGAAAACTTTTTATAGCTTCATATAATATGTTCCTCATATTAAATGTTTCCTTTTGATTTTTAAAACATACTATTTATTATCGTTGATTCATTGAAATGCTACTATTTTTGTATTTTGATACAATTAGTCTGCTAAATGTATCTTAAAGGTTGGTTTTCTTTTACTTTCTGCACCATTATGAGATTTATACTTAAAATCTACCATTTTCTTTTCATTTTCTACTTTTTCCTATTCAATTGTTTTGGCTTATTTCTTCAGGTAAGACTTCCAGTACACTGCTAATTATTAGTTACATTAGTGGGCAAGCTAGCAATTTTGCATATAGTAGGAAAATGGCTGCATTTTCCTGCTTTAAGTATGATTTTGCTTTGATTTTTGGCAGAGAGGTTTATCAAGTTGCTATATTATATCACAACTGGTATGTTTTTATCAGATGCTTTCTCTGGATCTACTAAGAGTTTTTCTTTTTTTTTCCTATAATCAGTTAATGTGGAGATTTTCAATGATAACCTATTTTGCACTCCTACAGTAAATTATACTAGGTAATAAGTTTGTAAGCTTTAAATTTTTATTTTGTAAATAATAAATAGGATTCTATACAACAAATAGGACTCTATCCCAGATATTTCCCTTAAGTTCAGTTTTAATCATATGTGAAACATATACATTGTCAAAGGAAAAGTTTTGACTATGAATTTCGTTTTTGAAAGACTGTTCATTTGTTAGAATTTTCTTTTATTCATAAATCACTCCTACATTCTTAGTAATTGTATTAGTTTGCTGCAGCTGCATAACAAATTACCAGAAACTTACTAGGTTAAAACATCACACATTTTCTTATCTTACAGCTTCTATCAATCAGGCGTCTGGATACGGTTTACCTGGTTCCTCTGCTCATGGTGTCCAAAGATTGTGGTCGAAGTATGTGCAGAGGAATATTCTTATAAGAGCTATAACTGGAGGAAGTCAAGCTTTCAAGTTAACTTACGTTGTTGGCAAAATTTATTTTTCTTATGGGCGAATAACTTACGGTAGTTTGCTTTTTCAATGCAAGTAGCATACAGACTCTTTCACTTTAGGAGGGCTGCAATCTCTCTTTTAAGAACTTAAACCTGTTTGAATTAGACCCATTCAAAATAATTTCCTTTTGATTAACTGAAAATCCACTGATTTGGGACTCTGGTTACATTTGCAACATTGTCTTGCCTTTGCCCTATTCTACTGTCTAGAAGTGACAAGTGACAAATGACTGCTTCCTTTTGCACACCAGAAAAGGATACTTCACAAGGATCTGGCTCATTGTGGGTAACTCTAGGGTATATCCACCATAAAATGTGCCTTTATAAAAATGATTGGTGTAGGATATGTGCAGAAGTATCTCATTTTAATATTTCTAATATAATATATTTAAATATTTTTTATTTCTCATCCATCTTTCTGCTGGTTGATCCAGTTTATTAAAAGTTCAAAGACATAGATTATTGATTTAGTTATGAGAATATTTACAAGAAAATCATAATATAACTATGAGAGTGCATCATTTTCCTACTCATAAAAATTATAATTTCCTTTGGGACTTACAAATAAGAGATGAGAGATCAGATCATGTTTTAAAAAGAATTTTTTTTTAGAATGCTTTAAAGTTCACAGCAAAATTGTTGTGAAGACTTGCCACTTCACATTCACAAACTTCTTCATCATCTACATTCAGCACAACATGGGTTACCTTATTACTAGTGATCAACCTGCATTAACACATCATTATCATACGTGGGCCATCGTATAATGTCCACTCTCGGTGTTACACATTCTATGTTGTTGTTTTTTATCAAATGTATAATGATGAGTATACACCATTGTGGAACCATAAAGATTACTTTCATTGTCCTAAAATCTTCTCTGGTCTGCCTATTCATGGCTGTCTGTTTCCCCTGCAACCATTGAGTTTCTTACTGTCTCCATAGTTTCTTCTTTTCTAGATTGTCATATCATTTGAATCATACAGTATGTAGCCTTTTCTGATTGCCTTATTTCACTTAGTAATTTGCATTAAAGATTCCTCCATATCTCTACTTGTTAGCTCGTTTCTTTTTAGTGCTGAGAAATAAATCATTGCCTGGCTGTGCCAGTTGATTTGTAACAGTTTCTTCAGCTACCAAAGGAATCTTAGTTGCTTCCACATTCCAAGAATTATGAAAACCTGTTTATAAATGTCCCTATGTAGGTTTATGTGTGAGGCTAAGTTTTTAACTCATTTAAGTAAATACCAAGGAGAGCTAGATTGTGTGGTAAGATTATGTCTACTTTTGTGAACTGCCAAGTTATCCAAATTATCCTCCAAACTAGCTATACCATCTTGCATTTCCACCAGCAATGAGTGAGAGTTCCTATTCCTCTGCATCCTCGTCAGCATTTGGTATTGTGCTCTGGATTTTGGTCATTCTGATAGGTGTAATGATATCAGATTGTTGTTTTACTTTGCCATACTCTAATGACATGTGATGTTGAAGATTACATGCAAATTTTCCATCGTATTTCTTCTTTGATGAGCCACCTGTTTAGGTCTTTGGCCATTTATTAACATCTTCGTTCCTGTTCTTATAGTTAAGTTTTAAAAGTTGTTTGTAGACTTTTGGAAAATTGTCATTTACCAGATGAGTCTTTTGCAAATATTTTCTTTCATTATGTGGCTGGTCTTTTCATTTTCTTAACATTTCCATTCCCAGAGCAGTTTTAATTTTAATTAAATTCAGATTGTCAGTGATTTGGTTCACAGATTGTGCCTTTGACGTTATATTTAAAAAGTCATTCCCATACCCCAGCTCACCTAGATTTTCTCTTATGTTATATTCCAGAAGTTTTACATTTTTTGTTCTACATTTAGATCTATGTTACATTTTGAGTTCATTTTTATGAAGCATTTCCAGATTATTATTTTTTTCACGTTAACGTTGTGCCAGCACCACCTTGTTGAAAAGACTATTTTTTGCTTCATTGTATTCTTTGCTTCTTTATCAAAGATGAATTGATTATGTTTACGTGGGTCAGTTTATAGATTCACTATTCTGCTCCCTTGATGTAATTGCCTAATAAAAAAAGAGCCATCAAATTATGGCACAATTTAGCCTTTGTTTATGGTCACAGACAATTTGTGTTTTTGGAGAATAGACTCTCCATAGCAGAACTTAATGACTTTATTTTTTCTTTTGGGGGGCTGTTTTTGAGTTATTAAGTGTAGATATGATGTGTTCCTTAATAATGAACTAAATGACGATCAGGTTTCCCCTCCCTCTTGGAAATTGGCACTTTTTGTGTAAACATCAATTTAAAAAATTATTTGGGTCAGGTGCGGTGGCTCATGCCTGTAATCCCAGCACTTCGGGAGGCCAAGGTGGGAGGATTACGTCAGTACAGAAGTTGGAGACTATCCAGGGCAAGAGAGTGTGAGACTTCATCTCTTCCAAAAATAAAAACACTGCACTCCAGCTAAAAAGAAAAAAGAAAAAAGGGAAAAAATATCGGAATGGAAAAGGTTCCAGAATAGCCAACTTATTACTGAAGGACAGCAAAGTTCTACTAGAATTTAAGACTTATTATAAAACTACAATAATTAAGACAATGTGCTGTTAGTAAAAGAATAGACTATCTGTCCATGGCCATAAATACAGGCTAAATTGTGCCATGGTGTAATGGCTCTTTTTTTAATTAATATTTCTTTGATATTACAGCAAGGGTGTTGCAAAGGATACATAATGCTCAATTTAATTTCTTTTTTCAATCCTTCAAATTAGTAGTGGCAATATTTATTCAATTCAATAATTATAGCTTCCCAAGTTATAAATATATTTTCAAGATAACCTTGTACTGAAAAGGTAACTCAAGTATCTTATACTTTTTCTACTTTACAAGTCACCTTTCTTGGTTATAAGTACTTTTAGGAGATATTTTATTTGAGAACTTCACAGAAGTTATTTTTCTATGAATGACTAATGAGAAATTAAAATGCTGAATACTCATGTTCTTTTATCACTATGACTCATATAGTTAATAAAAACTATCTTATTGTATGTTATTGCAAACATAAGGCCATCCACACAGTACTTAAGTCAGTAGGATTGTGATGGCACCTCAAAAAAAATAAATAAATAAAAGTCAAAGGAAAAAAGTATACCATTAAAATACTTCTCAGAGTTTCTCTTAACAGTAAGTAGTAAAAACAGAATTATGTCAATAATTGAATCAATCTTCTTTATTACCTTCAACTAAAGAACCTGTTGCATACTCCTAACCGTAACTCTTTAAGAAGCAGTAATTTTCAACCCTTTCAGAATTTCTGACATATCTTTTTTTCCATAGATGTTTAAAATTCATTTGGTTTAATAGTTGGTTAACTATTACAATATAACAGGTACAGTTCTAAATTATTTACGTATACTGTCTCATCACTTAAAATAAGTTTAATTTTTATATAAATGAGAAAAATAAGTACAAAATGACTTAAGTAATTTATCTGCATAGTAGATCCAGGTTTCAATATTTTGATATTCTGCCTCTGGCTTAAAGAATAAATATTTTGTTTATAAGCAAAGTAAACAACTCCCCTATTGTGAACAGGCTAGCTTATCTATTGTATGCAAAGTAATAATTTCTAGTAACTTTGTTTATCATAAGTTACCACAGTCTCAATATAGTTTTCTAACTCTAATCACAGTATCTAAAAGACAGCTTATAATACGGTCTTATATATTTTCATTATCCTCTATTAGATTTCTCTTCCTTGTCTCTAAGGCTATGTGAATTTGGTGCTTTTATTTAGCTTTGATCCATATTACTCAATGGTGCTTCTGGTGGATAGAATGCATTTATCCATGAATAGGAAAAAAATATATTGTCTCCATTCCTCTAGATGTTGCCCCTGACTTGGTGTAGCACAGCAATACCCAAAGATTAAGATGTAAAGTCTCCATGGGCCAGTTTGAAGTAAAATTATCTTAGGCTTCAGGTAAAATGCACTAACATTCCTAACAATAGCTGATGAGCTAAAAAAAAAAAAAAAAAAAAAAAAATTGTAAAAAAGAATTACCAAAAACAGAAACCAAACACACCTGATAATGTTTGAAGAAAGTTCAACAGTTTGTGTTTGGCCACATTCAAAGCCATCCTGGGCCATATGTGGCCTGTGGGCCGCAGGTTGAACAAACTTGGTCTCCATGAGGAATGCGGCCCTCCTGAGATAACGGCCTACTTGCTGCTTCACCGCGTCTGGCCTATAACCCCCACTGCCCAAACAGTATAAAGCAACAGTTCCACTTACCTTTTATTTCTTATCTCTATTCTCCTGTTTCACATTTTTTCTCCATAGAACTTATCAAAAAGTAACATATTATATATCTCATTGCTTATTCGTGTTGTTCTATGAGTTAATCTGGCTTCTCTGAGATGCAGACAAGATGAAATTAGTCATGCAGGAGATCTACCAGAGACAAAACCTTCAAGGGATAACAGAAGGGAACGGAGTGAGTCTGAAAACTTGTCAGACCTTGATGCCAGTTGGCCCTGGGTAAAGGATAAAAAGAAAGAAGGAAAGAAGGAAGCAACTTAGCCTGCTGTATAGACCTAAGAGACTTGACAAGGTAATTGTAAAGTTCTTGCCTCAATATGTCCCATCAAAGAAGCACCATATTGCCCTCCTGAATGAGATCACCTTAACGCCTTTGCGTCATATAGTAATTGGCATAGAGAAACAACAGAAAGCATGCCCTTGGCACAAATGACTAATTTTAGGTCATAGTATCTGTAACTGACAGTTAATCACCCTCCTCACAAATGGAGATCTGATAGGCATGCATCAAGTCTGTCTCTACCTACTGAAGTACAGGGGTGTCTTTATTGTCCTATGCTGCACACCTACAGGAGTATCTGGGTCATAGTAAAAATCAACAAATATATTAGAATAAATTAATTGTCTCTGGCAAAAACATGTTTATATTTTCTGTAGTGTCTTCTTGGAAATTAGTCTTCTTCCAAGAGCTACTGGTGATCTGGAATTATAGACCACCTTGGGGGATGTCTAAATCCTGTTGAAAACTTCACACTAGTGCAAGTAAAATTTCCGTAAAGGTGCTATGTGACAAGAAACTGGAATAGTGTCCTTGCAGAACACAAATTATCTCTGACACTAGTCACTGAAAAGTAATTAAGTGGAGTTTCAGTGGCAACTGAAACAGATGAGTGCTGATGAGTTTCAGAATGGCATGTGAGCAATCTACAGTCCAGAAGTCCTGTGGTGCCTCTGTTCTACTTCATTAAACATAGCCATAGTTTCAAACAGTTGTATTATCTAAGTGAAAAGTCCTCTATTATTTAAGAATATTCAATTCTGCTAAAGATGAGGAAAACTAGTAGAATGGGTGAAAATCATAGGATGTATTAGTCACACAGGGTGACCAAGCAAATAGCTTATGAGACAAAGGAAGAATTCATAAAATTGTTATGAATAAAATATAAGTTAGCAACCTATGATATAAAGTAAAATAAACAGAATAAAAGATGGGGATAAAGGCAAAAACAAGAGTTCAATTATGGATAAAAAGGGATGGAAGGAACCAGTAAATTTAAAATATTAATAAGCACAAATCATACTTCCCTCAGTTTGACAGTGAAATCTTCCTAGATCAATCACCCACTGGTGACATTCTTTATGGTCCAATGTGGCACTCATGTGTGCTCTACTGCAGAAACCTGGTTAATAAGCATGGCCACTCTGCGAATCACAGGCAAGCTATACTTACTGGACAGGCATAGTAGCTGCCCATCCTTCCAACAGAGCTAGTATACTTGGCTCCAGGCATCGTCTTTGCGCTGAATCCCCTTCCTCGAATCTCACCTTTGATTCTCATAATTGTATTATCAACAGAGAAGGACGTGGCAGAGAGACTAAGAGACACAGGACATACGGATATTGTGTAACACAGAGTTGGTTCATCACAGTCATTTCACCCAACATGTGCCCTATTCCAACTGTGTCAACCTATCTCATTTCTTTGCTATTAATTTATATTGTGTTTTAAATTGATTCAGGAGACAATGTAATTCAAAATCTTACATAGGTGTGTGTGACTTTCAACTCCAGGAGCTCTGTGGTCGCTTGCCTGATAGTTTCCTGAAGATTACCATTGCAAAATTGTGATTTTCCACCTGATACAACTTGTTCTCATTCAAAAAAAATATTTGTAAGGTATTACAGGTAACAGAATAACTGAAGCCAGAATTCCTTTTGTCAAGAAAACTTGAGGAAAACGTTGGAGGAAAACGTCTATACAAGTCGCTTGGGTTAGAACGTTTAATGCAGAATCTCATTAAATGTGGCTTCTCTGTGACAATTAATGGAAAGACCTGGACACAAAAGAGATGCCGCACACTCTTTGAAAGAAAAAAACAAATTTAATAAAGAAAATGTGATACTCAGTTTAAGGGATTTCTACAGAAATATAAAAACCTAATCCTACCCAACCCAGAAGTAATAAATCTTAAGGAAGCAAAATGATGTTCATTGGAAATGGAATATAGATTCAAACCTAACTAGAGTTTAGTGACGTAAAACCTTGAAGTGCTTTCAGGATTACATAAATAGTTGGTTAAAAATTAAATCTTTAATCTGATGGAGTAGGCTGTTAACTTCCAGGAAAAATTATATGAAGTAGTTTACAATATAGAAGTTCTTGGCCCAGCAAAGGCTGATGACGGTGGAGAGTGTGTTAAAGTTGTGTAGAGTTATTGATTTCCTCAGCAGACAGGTGAACTAAGTGGGCCTATGTGGCCCAGAACTCTTCGTTCTGGCAACTCAGGGTACGAGCAACCTTTGACACATCAATTTTTGTCACATATTATTATGTTTTCTGTGTAAGCCATGACATGAAAATGTTGCGAATCAATAGGTTATGATAATACATTGGCAGATATCCTGAGCAATGTGGAACCCATGTGGAGTAAAGCATCAGACTGTGGGGAATCCTCATAGGTTATCATACCATATTTCTTTAAATGTCCCCAAAGTGATAACTGGCAATACTTCACTTAAGGTTGATAATAACTTTTAGAGATAGATACTTTTATATTACTTATTTTATAGATGGACGGAGGTCATTCAAAGACCTCTGCTGAATAACCTTTCATTTTTATGGAGGTAGCCAAACCACAATTTTTACAGGAGAAAAATGCACCTAGACAAAGGATTAGATTTTCTGAGACTCAGTTGTAAAGACAGGAGACTGAATTTTCCAAAGATGACAAACAGTATCTCCCACAAAATATGATTTTCTGGAAATATGCCAATACTCCTCTTTAGTCTGCAGAGGTGTATGTATGTGCGAAGGAAGAGACTGAATTCAAATTATACTGTGTGGTATTTAAGTCTAGGTTAGGAAAGAACTCAGCTTCTATGCTTTATGTTGGATGTTTACTCCTAAGACACATCAGTGAAGATGTCTTCAGAGTATTTCAGCTTACAGCCATCAAGTTACTCCTAGCTTTTCAGTCTATCTAGCTGAGGCATTAATCATTTTGGAGTAGAGACAAATCATTATTTCTATGTCCTTTCTAAATTCCTAACCCATAAAAACTACAAACATAACAAAATGGTAGTTCTTTTATTCCCAAAGTCTGAGGTGATTAGTCAGTGATAGTAAGTGAAACAGAAGCTAACTATAGTTAAATGAATAAGTTTGAGCCAACGAGATATAAATGAAAGTTGGAAATTACATAGAGGTTTATTAAAGAAAACAAATGGCTAAGCTAGGTTGTAGTCTCTGTCCTTCCCTTTTCCACCTTTATGCACCCTGAAATAAGGATGTAACATCCATCGTTGCTAGAGCTCCCGTTCCTATCATATAGCATTGACGATGGAAACCTGAAGATGGCAGTAGAGATAGACAGATACAGGAAGCTTAAATTTTTGTTGACTTCATCAAGTCTTCCTAGAAATTCAGAATAGCTGACCATTACAATTAATATACGTGAGAGAAAAGTAGCCACTTACATATTTAAGACATTATTATATTGGATTTTCTTGTTTGTATTGCCAATCTTAGAAAGAGTTTCTTGCATTCTAAATAAACCAAGTCACATGCCCAAGTTAATGTGTAAAAAGCAAGGATTTGCACTCCAGTGGTCTGACTTCAGGACCTTCAATTTAATTACAGCATACTGCCCTGGAGGCAGAATGCAATTGTCAAAAAAGTGAAATATAAAGCTTTTAAAAAATCAAAAATAAAATATATCATAGTTGGAGAATTTTAAAGGTAGAGAGGATACAAAATATTTGCTTGTGGAGAAATTCTGCAGCAATTAGACTCTCTGCCACCTGCTTTTGCCATCGTCATTGTCAGTCACAGAAGAAAATCTTTAATATCTATGAAAATGTATATTAGACTAAATATTTTTATTATTCTATCCTATGGGTATTCAGTGAAATTGTTTTATATATTTATTTAATATTGTATACAAAAATCATAATTTATTAAAACAAATATTAATTTAATATTATATATAAAAACCATATAATTCATTGTTTGTTAAAAGAAAGGTATATATTGGGGTCAAGTACGTCCTTCTGTTTGTTTTTGTTGCTGTTGTTGTTTAATTTAAATTCGTTATAGTACAGTCATATAAACAAAAAATCCTGATTGTAAAACCAAATTCTAAATGAGAAACTTCCCTGTGGCCCTAGTTTCCAAATAATTATGGAAACATCCCATTCTGTGTAAGTGAAAAATTCATTCTTTCTGATTTTCTGTGCACTTGCACATTTGTAGCTCACTAGTTTCATTTGCAGCAGGGATACTGAAAACACATTTCAAGGGCTCCTACTGATTTGAGAAATTTATTGTACCTTAAGGGCTGTCAGAAGAAATTTGCAAATTACTATTCCAAATTATTTCAATAAGGAAACATACTGATATGTTCAGGTAATGGAAAGGGGGAAAAGATTAACATAAGAGTCATAAGAAAGCTATTGTGCAGCATAAATCACAGGTAGTCAAATATGTTGTGTAAAAAAGATGCTGTGCTAAAATGCAAGAAAGAATGTGTATTATACTTTGTTTCTCTTTCAGCTCAGAGTACTCCTTTGATTTCAATGTTAAAATATACACTTCCTCATTTTTCTGTACCAGGAAAAGGTCTTTAAGCCTTTTCTTTCTTCCTTAAAATACTATTTGGTGAATAAGAAACCGTTGTCTTCCACCTAGGAACATATAGATATATTTCTGTATACATGAAAAAATTTAATTGAGATATTTGAAGAGTCAACAAACCCAGACAAATCAATTAATGTAAGCATTATGTTTAATCACAAACAGGGATTAAATTCGGTTGTATTTTAAAGAAATGGATCCTGTGATTATGCTTTCTTTATGAATTTTATTGAAAAAATATACTTAATTTACCATCAATAAAGTCACGGATAAAATGTACTCTTCAATACATACAACGGAGGAAGGCATTTTTAAAATATTTTAAAAGCTGGCATCTACTAGTGGGGGAACATTACTGATTTAGGAAAACACCCAATAGTCTATCAAGATGTGGAAATAACTGGACCTCAGCAATATATGAAAGGAAATGGTGAGCACAGAGTATTTTCGTAAGAGCTGAACTGTTTAGGAAAATGATAAGCTTTCTGTGTTAGTCACGGTTCCCTAGAGAGAAAGAACTAATAGCATAGATAGATAGATAGATAGATAGATAGATAGATAAATAGATAGATGATAGATAGATAGATATGATAGATCAATAGATGGACAGATAGATAGATAAGATAGATCAACAGATAGATATGATAGATCAATAGATAGACAGATAGATAGATAGATAGATACAAGGGAGTTTATTACATATTAACTTACACAATTACAAGGTCCCACAGTAGGCTGTCTGCAAGCTCGAGGAGCAAGGAGAGCCAGTCCGAGTCTCAAAAATGAAGAACCTGGAGTCCAGTGTTTGAGGGAGGAATCAGCCAGCATGCCAGAAAGATGTAGGCTGGGAGGCTAGGCCAGTCTCAACTTTTCCTGTTTTTCTTCTATCTTTATATTGGCTGGCAGCTGATTATTGTGCCCTCCAGATTTAGGGTGGGTCTGCCCTCCCAGACCAACTGACTCAAATGTTAATCTTTTGCAACATCCTCAGAGACACTCCCAGGAACAATGCTTTGCATCCTTCAATCCAATCAAGTTGACACTCAGTATTAACAATCACACTTTCTATTCATTTCTATTTAGTTTATTTTTTAAGATAATTATTTTAGGGGAAATCACACTGGTGGTAGTGATTGATGGAGGTCATTTGTTTTTGCAGAAAGAAGAAGTTATAATGTTGTGGGAGGATAAGAATAGTGGATTGGAAATGATTGTGGAGCATCAACAAACTCAATTTTATGTTATGTTTTCTTTTGTGTTATAATTAAAATTTTCATCATCTGTGACGTCAGTAAAGCTTCTACAGAACAAACCCTTATCTATTTACTGTATGGTGCAAGATGAAGCATGTGCTTATTAACTCTCTATTTAGTTTTAAAGAATCCAAGGAAAGTGACTGAGCTCCATATGTAAATAGAAGCAAGGAGCAAGACATCAATCAAACTGAGCAGAAAAAAAGAACAGAGATTTGGGGATGATTTAAATAGCTTAAAGCTATCCTCTGAACTATCCCCATGACTGCCAAGTGTTTCAGAGATTAGCAGGGACATGGTGCAATAATCTGGAATAAAACAATACTAAGCATCAAATAATATTTGAGTTAGGTAAATTTCAAAGGTTGTATTGTTGATGCAAAAACACCGGCTGGTGGACATATTGTCGAAACTCAAAACTTGTGTGTATGTGTGTGTGTGTGTGTATGTGCGTGTGTGTAAAAACAACATGAACTTTGGCAAGCAGACTTGCTTAATCCAAAAAATGTATTTTAAGAAAATAATACACTACATTAACCTTACACATTTAAAATGGTTGTCTGCATTCCTTAATTTTTCCCAAGCAAACAGTGTTTTTTGTAAATTCAACAAAAAAACCCTAAATCATTTTTTCCAATTGAGAATGATGATGAAAGGATAATACAACATGCTTTATTATTCTAATATGTTTAAATCAGGTATTTTGTTTTGGTAGTGCCTGACATCATATGTGTACCAATTTAAATGAATTATTTGGTAAGATCTTAGCGCAGCAGATAAGCTAGATACTTAAATGACCTATTCATCTGTTTATAGATTTATCTATTTGAAGCTCAAAACTGACTTGAGAAGAGTTTTAATAGTGGTTCCGAGATAATACTTGTACAATAAAAGTTATCATTCTTGAGCAAATATATTTTGTTTTTGGGGTAATGTTTTCTTTCTAGGAACTTGCATATTTTACTTGAGACAATTTTTGCCAGTTTTAACTGGCAATTTAAGATTATTTTCTATCCCCAAATTGTTAGTTTGCACTAATAAGTTTCCATAGACAAGGCACACTGATAAAAAGTAAAAGCTGGTGATATTTGGCCTGTATATTATTAAAATTATCAAGCTTATAAAAGATATGTCACTAGGTTAATTAATTAGAATAATATAGAGCAAATTGCTATAAATATACTATCAGGTATTATTATAAATAGGTGTTCTAGAAAGTTACTTGTATATGTAGAATTATAGAAAAGAACTGTGGTGTAGGGCAGATTTAGATGGGCCATAGATAAGTTTTGTGGTGATTGTAAAGGTGTTGTAATGGAAATTCCAAATGAAAATAATATTATGATAAAAAATAGCTAAGAGTGCTGCAGTATGAGAGAAATGAGATTTGTGTCCAGCTGTGGCCCAGCAACTGAGAAGATCTATGTACTCTACAAATTAATTAAACTTTTTGAACTTTAGTGTCTTTATACAATGTATTTGAGCTTCTAATATCTGTATATAAGAGAAGTTACATTTCCTTATTTATTCAAATAAAATTGCAACAAAATTTGAGTCTCTCTTATCTACCAGATTGGTCAGATAACTACTCCTAGGTGTTTTGCTTTGTTTTGTTGAGACAGAGTTTAGCTCTTGTTGCCCAGGCTGGAGTGCAATGACAGGATCTCAGCTCACCGCAACCTCCACCTCTAGGTTCAAGTGACGCTCCTGCCTCAGCCTCTCGAGTAGCTGAGATTATAGGCATGTGCTACCACACCCACCTGATTTTGTATGTCTAGTAGAAACAGGGTTTCTCCATGTTGGTCAGGCTGGTTTCGAACTCCCAACCTCAGATGCCACCCTCCTCAGCCTCCCAAAGTCCTAGGATTGCAGGTATGAGCCACCGTGCCCAGCCAGATGGTCTTTTTGTTTGTGTGTTTGTTTTAATGTTCCCATTTTGGACGATGGTATGATAGATTTAATTTCTTCTTCTATCCTTATTGATATACCATACCAGTTAAGTTATTTAAACCCTTAAGGCTCAGTAATATGATCTGGAAAATGAAGATTATAATAGCCATCTCCTGGGTTTTTTTAGACTTCTAATATAAAAAGTGAAAATGAACTGATTATTGTAGTATCTATTATATAGCAAATGTTCAACTTAGTTTAATTAAATTCTTTGAGACTAAGGTTTTTGTGATATCATTTCAATAGGAATAGAGAATACTTCTAATTTATTCTCAACCTGAAGTTTTGAAAAAAAATCACTTAAAGTTCTCTTTAAGATAATTATTCTCTTTGTTAAGAAGATCGGTTTTATTTTAATATAAAATACATTATTGGATTCTTCATTTTCTTTTGAAAGCTAAAAACAGTTGTGCTAACACTACTGCAAGTACATTTCTTTGTCTATAGATTATTCAAAGATGGAACATCTTTGTCAATCAAAAAAGATATTAAATAAATTGTTCTGACTTATGTTTTATTGTTTTCAATACTGTTTTAGTTAAGTGGCCTTTGACTTGCGCTCATAAAACTTTTTAAAGCCAGACTTTTATATTTTGTTGATCTGCTATCATAAACCAAAGGTTTGATGAAGCTGGCAAAAGATTTATACAGTATGTAGTTAGAAGCATTCCATACTCTGGTTTCTCTTCAGGTCGCATAAATCTTTCACCTTTTTCTAAAGATTTCCATGGAGAGGAACAATTCTGAGTCTTTATCCAATTTTTTGAGACCTTGTTTCAGCAAGGCCACATGTGATCTTTTAATAGCAGAAGTACTTTGAGGTTGTTTAACCTTATTATCTCTTACTGAATGCTGTGGGCTGATATCAATGTCAACCCTAGTGGTCTGGTGTATATTGAAACGTTGCTTAGGAGGGCCTATGTGACAGAAGCATTAAAACCTATTTTATTTTTCTTTGGCTAGTTTATTGGCAATTATTCCTGCCTATATTCACCTACATTCCAAAAAAATGCATCTTGTATATTCACGCTTTTCAACTTTATGTGATAGGCAATTGATACAGAGTATGTACCTCCTCTGGGGTCTTCTTTTAGTCAAGGCTGTTTGCTAGATGAATGTTTTTTGTTAACTGTAATATACAAGATCGCATAAACTTTTCACCTTTTACTAAAAATTTCCGTAGAGAGGAACAGTTCTGAGTCTTAATCCAATTTTAGGAACTGAGTTCTTAATCTAACTCTATTCATTTTCTTTGCAGCACTATCTAGTTGAAATACAATTTGAGATATAGGAGGAATTTTTAATTTTAAAAGCCACATTAAACACGTAAAAAGAATGGAAAAATCCAGTAATCAACCAAAATGCTATCATTTGCATTTGTAACAATTATAATAATTATTGAGATGCTTTACATTATGTTTTGCACATACTGTAGTCCTTGCTTTGTAGGTAGAGCTAATCTAAATAAAAAAGAAAAAAAAAAAGAAGCATTCCAGAAAGACTCACGGAAATACAAAGATCTCCTCTGATGACAGAAGCAATAAAAGTACTCCATTCCATATCCTATCACCATTTCCTCATCTTCTCCAGTTTAATGCTGGTCATTGACTCATGAATTAAGCGGTTTTAGATAAAGTAGTTCTTGATCATAAACTGTTTCAGAACATAATAAAGGGGATATTTCTTTTATAGGGCATTGTACATCCCATTTTGAGATGAAATGATGTGCAATGACCACTGAAAATATTAAAAAAGAATGACAACAGGAAGCTGGTTGAGGAAAAAGATAAGAATATATTGGAAGAGAGATCCAGAGGAAAGCAGAAAACTGCACACTTCATTGCTGCAGAACACACAAAAAGGAATAGAAGCTGATGAACAATCAGAGAGCATAAGAAGGAGTGGATGTTTAAAAAAACGGCAGTAGAGTCTTTGACACTCCTCCCACTTAGAGGTAGGATATGTGCTTTCTCCCATCAATTCTGGGCAGACTTTTTACTGCTGTGACTGTAATAGAGTAGAGCAGAAGTGATGCTAAAGAATATCTGATGGTAAGTAGTGAAACATGAAGCAGGTTTCTCTTTGACATTGGAATAGACAATCTGGACAGCCTAAACTACCATGTAGCTATTCTGGATATTCAACAACCACCACGCTGTGAGGAACCAGAACACATAGATTTGCCAAGTTGATGTGATAATTTCTGTCTTCAGGTCACTGCAGTTCCATTGGCAGACATACCAGTAAAGGAACCTGCAGCTGATGCCAGCGTTCAGTCATTGCATTATCCTAGTTGTGAAGTTTTCCAAGATGAGGTCCTGGACACTGTGGAGCAAGGAAAATCAGCTTCTGATGTAACACATCCAAATATCTTATCCACAGAATCCAGAAGCATTTTTTTAAAGCAGTTACTTCAGAGCACTACATTGTGAGTATTTTGTTTCTGGGGATAATATTAGTTGTTTGGGGATATTTAATTAATAATTTCATTAGCAGACTAGTTTTGTTTTCTAATTTAGGATCATGAACTCTCCACAAGCTCATAAAATATTACTTACTAAAATTGATTTCCTACGTAAGAAACTTCCTTTAATATGTCTGATATTGCAGGTCTACTGGTGGTAAATTATTTTTGCTACAACTCCGTATGAGATAATCCAATGATTCAATTAAGAAATGGGCAAAAGATCTGATAGACATTTCTAAAAAAAGGAAAAGACAAACAAATGGCCATCAAGTATACAAAACATGCACTACAGCACCAATCATCAGAGACATGAAAATTGAAAGTACAGTGAGATATCATCTCACCTAGTTAAAATGGTTTTTATACAAAAGACAGGCAATAATGAATGCTGCCGAGGATGTGGAAAAAGGGGAATCTTCACACATTGTTGATGGACTATAAATTAGCACAACCAATGTGCATAAGAATATCGAGGTTTCTCAAAAACTAAAAACAGTAACTACCATATGATCTAGCAATCCCACTGCTGGGTATACATCCAAATAAAAAAAATCAGTATATCGAGGAGACATCTGCCCTCCCATGATAATGCCGCACTATTCATGACAGCCGAGATACGGAATCAAGTGAAGTGTTCATCAACAGATAAATAAAGAAAACGTTATACATATACATATATAGCCATAAAAAAGCAAAAAAAGCCTGTCATTTTCAGCAACAGGGATGGGAGCTGGAGAATATTAAATGGCATAAGCCAGACACAGAAAAATATCACATGTTCTCACTCATATATGGAAGCTTAAAAAAAAAAACCTTGAACTCATGAAGATAGAGAGTGGAATAATCGTTGCCAGAGCCTGAGGAGGGTAGAGAAGAGGGCAGGTGAATAAAGTGGGATGGTTAATGGGTACAAAATGCAATTAGATAGATTGAATAAGATCTAGTATTTGATAGCACAATAGGGTGACTTTAGTTACTATAGTCAACAATACTTTATTGTATATTTTAAAGTAACTAAAGGAAAATAATTGTACTGTACCTAACATAAACAAAAGACAAATGCTTAGGACAATGGATACACCAGTGACTATGATTTGATTACTACACACTATAAGCCTGTATCAAAAAATCACATGTACTCCATAATATATATAACTATTATGTGCCCATTATTTAAATATTTAAGTAATTTAAAATATTTAATGTTGCCTTCATTTGTGAAAAAATATGTTGTCTGATATAGAATTTTAGTTTTAATGTTTGTCTTTTGACTCGCTTCATTGTCTTGTGGCATGTATACTCTAATAAGAAGTCAGATATGTTATTTTTTGAAATTTCTGTATGTAATGTGTCAATTCTTCTGAGGCTGCTTTCAGTGATTTTAAAATCACTGTTTCTCAGAAATCTAATTGTGAAGTTTCCTGTATTTTGTTTACATTCTTTATGCTTTGGAATCATTAAGATTTTGGATATGTAGTCAGATTTAAGAATTTGTTTTTATTATTCTTTTCAGGAATATATTAATGTTATTCCTAAGTGTTTTTTCTTTATGTTAATTTTGTGTTTATTAAGAGGGTTTGTTAGTTTTTAAACTACAAAGCCTTATATGTTCCTTCAGAATTTGAAAGGAATTAGCTATTATTCTTCAAATACATTTTGCTCCTCCTCTTGCCTTTCTACTTCTCCCTTATGCATTGGACTACTTGATATTGTCCAACTGGTCATTGATGCTATTTTCATTTCTTTCGATCTTTTCTCTGCAATTTATTTTTCACCATTTTATATTGCCATGTCTTTAAGTTAACGCATGTATTCTTTTACAGTGTCTATTTAGCTCTTATTTCAATTTGGTATCTTTTTCATTTTAGATACCATATTTTTCATCTCTAGAAATTGTATTTCAATCTTCATTGCTTATATCTCATTCTCTTCTCATAATGATCATGATTTTCTCTACCACCTTGAAAACATGGAGTTTATAGTAACTGTTTTTAATTCCTTGATTGCTATTTCTAACATAAATAACAGTCTAGATCCTTTATTTTTATTCTCCTTTGACATGTGCAATTTATTATGGTGCATTCTTGGTCATTTTTGATCAAATGTAAGATGTTTTGAATTTTATAATTTTAGATATTAATTTTTATTATATTAATTTTTATCTTGCTGGAACTTATTCGGTGATATACTTGCTACTCAGAAGCCCTTTGGGTCATGAGTATAGAGTAGCCTTCAGCTTTGGCTCTACTGAATTTCCCTTTCCTTCCTTCCTTCCTTCCTTCCTTCCTTCCTTCCTTCCTTCCTTCCTTCCTTCTTGTTTTAGCTCTACCGAATTTATTTTCTTTCTTTCTTTTTCCTTCTTTCTTTCTTTCTTTCTTTTCTGCTATAAAACCTAGAAGCAAGCTATCTGCTCTGCGATGTGTTCTTTCTTCTCAGAGAGCTGAACCTATGATTTCATTCAGTAATTTAAACACTCTCTTTGTAGAATCTAGAAAAGGATGTATCAGAGTCCATAGTTGCCTATAGTGAAAAACAGAATATTGGGGTATAAAACCTGGAAGCAAGCTATCTGAGAAATTGCTTTGCAATGTGTGCATTTATCTCAGAGACTTGAACATATGTTTTGATTCAGCAGTTTAGATACACTCTTTACTTAGAATGTTGAAAGAAACATTTCAGACTGCATTGAGGCCTATGGTGAAAAACCAAATATCCAGTGATAAAGTCTTAAAGCAAGCTATCTTTGAAACTGCTTTCTAATGTGTGCATTCATCTCAGAGAGTTGACCCAAGTTTTGATTCAGCAGTTTAGAAGGACTCTTTGTGTAGAATCTAGAAAGTGCTATTTCTTGTTCCACCGTGGCCTATAGTTAAAAACCGAGTATCTGGCTGTAAAACCTAGAAGCAAGCTATCTTATAAACTGCTTTCTGATGCATACATTCATCTCAAAGAGTTAAACGTATGTTTTGATTCAGCAGAACCATATGAAAAACATAATTTAAAAATTGAGAATCTAGAAAAGTAAAAAGCAGTGGAAATAAAGCAATTATATTCCCAGAATTGACAATCAGCTGGAAATTAGGTCAAATGCTATTCATCAAAATATATACGTATATGACACTTAAAGAATAATTCAAACAAGAAAAAAAATCAGTAAATTGGATTTCATCAAAAGTAAAATTTTCCATCTTTTTGAAAGATAGTATTCAGAGAATGACAAAATTTTCAGCTGAAAGAACATTTGCAAAAATATATCAGTAAAGAACTTGTATCCAGAATACATAAAGAAGTCTCAAAATGTAATAATAAAATAAACAGACCATCACAAACAATAACCAAAAAAGAATTAGGAAAATATTTAGTTACTAGATAAATGCAAATTAATACCACCGTAAGAGACTACCACACATCTATTAGAATGTTAAAAAAGAAAAAAAAAGACAAAGTAATAACAAGTACTGCTGAGGATGGAGAACAACCAGAGTTCTCCTGTCCCAATGGAACAGAACAAGGGAGTGAAATAGTAAGCCACTATCCAAATCACTTATGCAGCTTCTTATAAAAATGTAAATCTACTCTACAAAACGGCACAGCATTCATTCACAGCATTCATTAACCCAGAATAAAAATGATACTCACATAAAATAAGCATATGTGAAAGTTTACAGTGACTATTCTGTATAATTGATAAAAACTGGAAATAAATCACATGTCCTTAACCTGTTTAATGGACACAGATGCTGGTACACCAAAGTTTCATGTAAGGAAATGCTAATGTGTTATTAAAAAGAGCAAACTATGTACATATAGAAAAAAAATATATGGGCTCTGAGCACAGTGGCCTGTAATCCCAGCCCTCCGGGAAGCTGAGACAGGTGGATCACTTGAGGTCAGGAGTTCAACGCTAGTCTGGCCAATGTGGTGAAACTTCATCTCTACGAAAAATAGAAAAATCAGCGGGGAGTGGTTATGCATGCCTGTAATCCCAGCTACTTGGGAGGCTGAGGCAGAAGAACTGCTTGAACCCAGGAGGCAGAGGTTGCAGAGAACCGAGATCCCACCACTGCACTCTAGCCTGGGTAACAGAGCAAGACTCTGTCTCAAAATAAATAAATTAATTAATTAATTAATTAAACAAACAAATAAATAAATGGATGAATATAAAATATAATCTTGTAAGTGAAAGAAGAAAACCCCAAAAGACTATATTATATATAATTCTATTTTTATGACATTCTGGAACAGCACAACAGAGACACAAGGGAGTATAATCAGTAATTGCCAGGAGCTGAAGATGAAATGAGAGGTTACCTATAAATGGGTATAAAGGAACTGGAGAGGATAATAGAACTATTTTATACCTTGGTTATTTTTGATGGTTAAATTATGCGGTTTTCAAAATTCATAATATTGAACATACAAAAATTGTAAACTTTACTATAGTTATACAATATATTCATTTCCTATGGGTGCTATAACAAATCATTAAAAACTTAATGGTTTAAAATGAAGTCCGTGCATTTGCTCACATTCAGGAAGCCAAATGTCTAAATTCAGTAGAATTGGGATGAAACTAGTTTGAGAGCATGGCTACTCCTGAGGCTCCAGAAAATAATTCATTCCTTACTTCTTTCAGATTATGGTGGTTGTCTTCATTTTTTGACTTGTGGCTGCCTCTCTCCAATCTATGCCTACATAGACACATCGCCTTGCCTTCTCTGCGTGTGTCAAATCTCCCTCTGTCTGCCTCTTACAAAGACACCTGTGATTCCAAGTAAGACTCACCTAGATCTCTAAAGGTCAAGATTCTTAATTTAATCACAATTGTAAAGTCCTCTTTCGTTATATAAGGCAATATTCACAGGTTCTGGAGTTTCAGACATAAGTCTCTTATATAGGGGAGGGCTTTATTCAAACTACCACATACCACATAACAAGTTATCACACAAAATTATTGTTAAATACTCAAATACATTCATTCATTAAAACCTATTTAATGTTACAACACAAAATTATTGTTAAATATCCAAATATATTCATTCATTAAATATAAGTTTTAATGAATGAATGTATTTGAGTATTTAACAATAATTCTGTGTTGTGACTTGGCTGGTGTGTTAGTTTCCTGCACACAAAGACACCACAAAGAATAGTTGAGGGTGAGGTAGGAGGCAGGACCCCACTCTGCCTCTTACCAGAGTTGGGCAGGATCGGCTGCCATTACTGGCTGCCCCTACCAAGTGGGGCAACTGGAACTTTGGACCACATTGAGGACTAGCTGAAACAGGGCCCAGCGGAAGCAGCTGTTCATAAGACATGCCCACTAGTGTGCCATGTCAACCTATCATTGCCATGGCAACACCCAAAATTACCACCCTTTTCTATGGCAATGAACTCAGCACCTGGAAGTGACTACCCTTTTCCTAGAAATTTTTGCATAAACTACTGCTTAATTTACATGTAATTATAAGTGAGTATAAATATAACTGCAGCACTGTTGTCCCCACCGAAGTCTCATCCTGAATTATACTCTCGTAATTCCCACATGTTCTGGGGGGGAATCTGGTGGAACATAATTGAATTCGGTGGGCGGTTTCCTCCTTACTGTTCTCATGGTAGTGAATAAGTCTCATGTGATCTGATAGTTTGTTAAGGGGAAACTCATTTCGCTTGGTTCTCATTCTCTCCTTGCCTGCTGCCATGATTGTGAGGCTTCCACAACCAGGTGGAACTGTAAGTCCAAATAAACCTTTGTCTTTTGTGAATTGCCCAGTCTTGGGTATGTCTTTATCAGCAGCATGAAAATGGACTAATACAATAAACTGATACTGGGAGTGGGGCACTGCTATAAAGATACTCGAAATTGTGAAATGCCTGGTCTGACCTACAGACCCTGACCCAGCGACACATGAACGAATGCACTCAGACACAGATATCCAGGGAAAGAGCAAGCTGGAGGTCCGGGCAGCTTACAGACACTGACAGGGGTCCAACAAAGAGTTGGTAGCTGTGGCTCTGACCAGACAGTTAAGTTTGAATTTATTTAGTACAGAATGTAAACACCACTAGTGAATAATTAACTGTCCCAAACCCCTGAGTAGAGAGCAGTTTCCCACACATAAGATCAAAGCTTAGTCTAAGACCACCTGAATAAACAAGCTATTTATGTAAACTCTTCTGGATTCCTATATATTTATGCCCTAAGCTTTTAAAAGAATTCAGCTGCCTTCAGCCAAACTTTTTTTTTTTTTTTTTTTTTTTTTAATGTGCTTTGGGCTCTGGGGTACATGTGCACATCCTGCATCCTGCAGGATTGTCGCATAGGTACATACATGCCTACACGCCATGGTGGTTTGCTGTCTCCATACCCCCCTGCCGCCCCTGTCGCTTACATCAGGCATTTCTCCCCATGTTATTCCTCCCCATCCTCCCTGCCCCCGCTTCCCTCCCCTTCCCTCCTCTCCACCCCCGCGACCTAGCTCACTGAGTGTTGTTCCCTTCCCTGTGCCCACGTGTTCTCATTGTTCATCACCTGTCTATGAGTGAAAACATGCAGTGTTTGGTTTTCTGTTCTTGTGTTAGTTTGCTGAGAACGATGGTTTCTAGATTCATCCATGTCTCTACAAAGGACACAAACTCATAGTTTTTTCTGGCTGCATGGTATTCCAAGGTGTATATCTGCCACATTTTCCTTGTCCAGTCTATTATTGATGGGCATTTGATTTGGTTCTAGGTCTTTGCCATGGCAAACAGTGCTGCAAAGAATATATGTGTGCATGTGTCTTTGTAATAGAACGATTTATAATCCTTTGTGTATATATATATATATATATATATATATATGATGGTTTCAGTATTATTAGTTTATACGACAGTGAAAAATACCTTTATCAACTAGGGTACAGTATTTATAGGCAGTACTTTTGCCTTTGGTCAGTTATTTTGCCTTTAGTCATTTCCAAAATTACTTAAGAAAGCACCATTTTCATCCACCTCTTTATTGAAGTTGCACAATACAATTCTAATACAGTTCAATGCTTAGGTCACAATCTACTTTGCATCTTGAAACCCTTCAACTTCTAATTTTTTTATCTTGAATATATTAAGGTTTGCTATTTTGTTCTAAACATCTGTGGGTTTTGACAAACGCTAGTATTATGTCCCACCACACAAGATCATACAGAACAGTTTCACCACTATAAAAACTCCACCTATTCAATCACCTTGCCCAATCTGATCCTATGGAAGCCACTGATTTTTTTACATCTTCATTGTTTCACCTTTTGCAAAATGTCTTATTATTGTAATTATACTGTAGGTAGGTTTTTAGACTTGATTGTTTCACTTAGCAATAAGCATTTCAGGTTGCTTTGTGTCTTTTTGTGCCTTGATAGCTTGTTCCTTCCTTATTGGTAAATAGAATTACATTATATGAGAATACTACCATTTGTTTATCAATGCACGTATTCATAAGCATCTTAGTTGCTTCCAGAATTTGGCTATTATGAATAAAGCAACTGTCAACATTTGCATGTAGGTTTTTGTGTGTACATTATTTTCAAATCAGTTATATAATACCTGGGATAATGCTTTCTGAGTTGTATAGTGAAGCTATGCTAGGCTTCATAATTAATGAACACACTGGCTACTGAAGTGTCTGTACAAATCTGCCTTCCCACCAGCAGTGAATAAGAGTTCTGTTTCTGTTGTTACACATATTATGAACAATTAGTATAGTCTTTTAAATATTTGCTATTAGAATATTTCATAGTGATTTCTCATTTTTATTTTAATTTGCAGTTTTCTAATAAGTTTGTTGAATTTCTTTTCATCTAGCTATTTATCACGTTTATATCATTTTCAGAAAAGTGAGTTTTCAGAATTCTTGCCTATTTTTAATTGGACTTTTTGTTGAGTTATTGTGAAATTTTAAAAATATCTTTAAAGTTTAATTTTTTTAACTACAAGACCTTTAATGGATATGTAGTTTGCAAATGTTTTCTCAGTCTGTCAATTGTGTGGTTTTTTTTTTTTTTTGACCTTTTTTTGTTATTGTTTTCTGTGTCTTTCACAGAGCAGTATTTACAAATTTAATAAAGGTTAACCGATCAAATGTTTTTCTTTCATGGGCTTTTTTTGGCATCTTATTTAGAAAATTACCACCCAAATCAAGATCACATAGTTTTTTTCTCCAATGTTTCATTCTAGAATTTTTGGAGTTTTCTATTTAACAATGAGGTCTATGATTGATTTTGAGTTAACTTTTGAAAAAGGTACAGTTTGTGTTCACATTCATTTTTGCATTTGACCTTTGAATTGTTCTAGCACAAATTATTAAGAAAAACTCTCTTTTTGCCATTGAATTGCATTTGCTCCTTTGTCAATGTTTTGTTGTGACGTTTGTATGGATCAATTTTGGGGCTGTCCGTTCTGTTCCATTATTCTGTGTGCCTGTTCTTTTGCAACATGGTACTGTTTTAGTTATTGCAGCTTTATAGAAAGTATTGAAAATTCATATTATATATCCACCGCATTGTTCTTTTTCTTCAGTAATTTTTGGCTATTCAATATAAATGTAAGAATAAATTTGTCAAGATCTGTAAAATAAATCTTGCCTGCATTTAGATTGGTATATGTGTTGAATTGTTAAATCAGTAATATTGGTCATCTTAACAATGTTGAGTCTATATATGTATATATATATTATTACATATATATATATATATAATTGCACTTCAGGCTCTGGGATACATGTGCAGAACATGTAGGATTGTTTGCATAGGTACATACATGGCAATGTGGTTTGCTGCCTCCACTCCCCCATCACCTATATATGGCATTTCTCCCCATGTTATCCCTCCGCAACTTCCCTACCCCCTGCTGTTCCTCTCCTATTCCCCACCCAACAGATCCCAGAGTGTGATGCCCCCCTCCCTGTGTCCATGTGTTCTCATTGTTCAGCACCTGCCTATGAATGAGAACATGTGGTTTTGATTTTCTGTCCCTGTGTCGGTTTGCTGAGAGTGATGGTTTCCATATTCATCGATGTCTCTACAAAGGACACAAACTCATCATTTTTTATGGCTGCATAATATTCCATGGTGCATATGTGCCACATTTTCCTCGTCCAGTCTATCATCAATGGGCATTTGGGTTGGTTCCAGGTCTTTGCTATTGTAAACAGTGCCGCAGTGAATATACGTGCGTGTGGGTCTTTATAATAGAGCGATTTATAATCCTTCGGATATATAACCAGTAATGGGATTGCTGAGTCAAATGGAATTTCTATTTTTAGGTCTTTGAGGAATCACCACACTGTCTTCCACAATGGCTGAACTAATTCACACTCCCACCAACAGTGTACAAGTGTTCCTATTTCTTCACAACCTCTCCAGCAATATTGAGTCTTTCAAACAATTAAGTTGGAATATCCCTCCACTAATTTAGAACTTCCTTGATTGAATGTATCAATGTTTTCTAATTTTTATGTATAAAATATATACACACTTGTTAGTGTTATACTTAAATATTTTATTTTTTGGTTGATTTAATTAATAACACTTTTTTCAAATTGCAATCATTTTTGGCCAATATATAAAGACATAATTGACTTTTGCATATTATGCTTGCATCATGCCATCTTGCTGCTGTTGCCTTTTAGTTCCAGGAATTTTCTGTGATTCTTTGTGATACTCTATGGAGATAGTCATGTCATCTGAGAATAGACACAATTTTAGTTCTTCATTTCCAACTTGTATATCTTTCATCTCATTTTCTTGTGTTACTGTACTAGGAAAGATTTACAATAGGATGTTTAATAGAAGCGGTCTGTGAGACATTTTTGTCTTATTCTTGATCTTAGGGAGAAGGAGATCAGTTTCTTGCCATTAAATATAATATAAACTGGTAGGGTTTGTGGGGTTTTAGGGGGTACTTTTTTTATCAAGATGAGGAAGTTTTTCTGTTTCTTGTGTCACAAGAGTTTATTTATTTATATATTTAATAACAGATGTTAGGTCTTGCCAAATACTTTTTCTACATCACTTGATGAGCTCATGTACATTATTATATATATTGTCAACACTTAGATTTGGTGGATTGCATTGATTGATTTTCAAATGAGGAACCAGCATGAATAGCTGAGTATATCCCACTTGACATGCTTTATCTAATTTTCCCAAATTTTTGGTAAGGTTTATCAGTGAAACTACCAGGTTTGGTGCTTTTTAATAAAAGTTTCTAATTATTGATGTGACTTCTTTAATAGGTATAGCACTAATAAAATTAGCTGTTTTTCCTTGTGAGATGTTTTGTAGTTTTGTTAATGTTTTCAAGGAATTTAACCATTTGAACTGAGTTCTAATATTTTGGCAGAGTTGTTTATTAGTATACCTTTGTCATATTTTGAATGGGAATAAGCAATGATAGGTGCTCTTTGATTTTCAATGTTTGTAATTTATGTCTTCTATCTTTTTATTTTGAATTTTTTGGCTAGCCAAGAACCAGCCTGTGATTTCATTTGCATGTTGTGTTATCTTTCTGTTTTGACTTTCATTAATTTTTCTCTAATTTTTATTATATATTTTCTTCCATCTCTCTCTTATGTTATTCATCCATTTTTTTATTATGTCTACTTCATCTGTTAGAACTCTGAAGTCATTAATCAGAGGTAATTTCTATCCTTGTCTGTTACAATACCATCCGTGTCACCTCTGAGTCTGGTTCCGATGATTGCCTTATGTCTTCTTAGTGTGTTTTTTTCTCACCTTGTGGCATATTTTGTACTTTTTTGTTGAAAGCCAAATATGATGTAGTAGGTAATATAAACTGAGGTAGATAAGTCTTCGGCAAAAGAATTTCTGTTAATCTAGATAGGAATTTGCCTGTACTTAAAATTTGCTGTATAACAGGTGTCAGAGACATTCAATTGTGCAGCTTCAGTGTTTTTGTTCTTTTTCCTTGGACTTTCATGAGCATTCCTCCCTTAAAAACAGCCTATTTCTTGCAGCACTTTTAGCTATAATCTGCTATTAACAAACAGATAGATGTCTCATTGTTCACCAAGTTTATGTTCTAACACATACTGTGCTATTGCTGCTAAAGGAAACACAGAGTTAAATTCCCTTGAGCTTCTCATCACATTTTCACCCCCGTGAAATGCTTTTTGTGTTATATAGGTCCATTTCCTATCATCCTTATTAAAAATCCACTATCATCTTGGTTGAAAACCTGTTTTTCACATAACCCTTTTCCCACATAACAGCAGAATTAAAAAAAAATCATATGTAACCTCATATTCTGCAGAAAGTACCTCCCTATAAGTTTAACATTTTTTGTGCCATATTGTTTTTTGAAATGTGTGAGTCATCCAGTACTAGCTAAGACTGGTTCAGCATTTCTCTCATCCTGTGTAGCGTAACTGTTCATTTCTTTGGCTTTTGACCTCAAAACAATACTGTCCATTATGTTCTTTTTATCAGTGTTATCTCATGAATCCACACATTTAGCCACTTTTGCATGTTTTCAATAGCTGTATCACACACTGTAGATATTACCGTAGTACTTTTTAGAGCAGCCTCATGTACAGATTGGTGAATTTCCTCTTTCTTTTTATGGATATACCATATTGTAATTCGTAACATTGAACTCACAACCATCAGTACTAAACTTCATGTCTGAATGAAACAAATCTAACACACATTTTTTTTTTCTGTAAGGTACATTACAGCCTTTTTATATTTACTTAGAAACCCTAGACACCACTTCACCTCTTCCCTTGTGGACCATTTTAAATAATGAAATCACCACCACCAATAACAACAAAAAAGCACAAACAACTGTTTAAATGTAGCAGTAACTACATCACATAAAGGACACTTGTTTAAAGTATGAGAGCTTCTTGTTTCAGCTCTCACTTTGTTCCATCTCAGCTGGGACATACACGTCAGGTGTTTTAAAGTTTTCACCACTCTGCATGCCTGTATGTGATCCTAAAAGCTCCAAGAGTATTGAGTTAAAGGATTTCAAATACATTTTTTCAAGAAGGAAAATGAACAAATACAAAATCTGCAAATTATGAGGGTCCATTCTACCCCTACTGCTGTGACAGATGTGAGGGAAGAAAATCTTATAATTAAATTTCAGACTTTTATTGGGCCCATGTCTCTGGGGTGAGACCTTCACAACTCTTCCCAGTGGTATAGCTGTTTTCCTCATTCAGGTGAAACTGAAGAGTAGGAGGAGGCTATAGTTGAAGGAATGTACTTCCTTCTTTGTCATAAGACTCTAGGAATGTCTTTTCCACTGAAAAGTGGGCCTTGTAATACAGAAGTTTCTGAAGGACTCTCTCAATGACTATTCTTCCCCTTCCTCTACAAGAGAAAAAAGAGAATCATTCTGGGATCTTCATTTTGAAGACCTTGTGGAGTTTCCAGAGATAAAGCTCATGAAAGAGTAGGGGGCCTCCTGGCTGGGCGGGGTGGCTCATGCCTGTAATCCCAGAACTTTGGTAGGTTGAGGCAAGTGAATCACCTGAGGTCAGGAGTTTGAGACCAGCCTGACCAAGATGGTGAAACTCTGTCTCGATTAAAAATAGAAAAATTAACTGGGCATGGTTGCTGGTGCCTGTAATCCAAGCCACTTGGGAGGCTGAGGTAAGATAATCACTTGAACCCAGGAGGTGGAGGTTGTAGTGAGCAGAGATTGTGACATTACACTCCAGCTTGGGCAACAAGAGCAAAACTCTGTCTCAAAAAAAAAACAAAAAACAAAAGAAAAGTCTCACTTTTAAGCTAACCCACAGTTCAGAAAATCTTCTAAATTCAAATGTTGCTGTCACTTTATGGTTCTAGCAGCTTCTGCTCCAGGTAGTCAGATCTTAGCAGTGTCTGCTGAATGCTCTAAATCTTGAAAGCCAGATTTGAGGGTGATTGTTTACCTTGCAACTGCAATTGGATGAAAGGTTGAGGAAACATCATTTATTTATATCCAAAGCTCTTTACCTTTGGAGCTAAGTCTGGAAATTCCATTCTTTTATTAAATAAATTTATTTATTGTAATTTAACACAGTATCAAAATGTATTCAGATAATGAGTATATATATCCAAATGAATAATTACAAAGTAATTACATTTGTGTAAACATAATACACGTAATGTTACAGAATACTAACGGCATGCTAGTAGGCCCAACTTCCCCTGCCGAATCACTATTCCATTCTTTCTTTCCAAAAGTAACTATTGTACTGACTATATTATAGGACCACAACTTTTGTATAGTGTTATTTTTACGATTTATATAAGTAGCATCATTGATTAGTATTTTGTGTCTGGCTTTTTCAGGTAATAATTTATCTTGATACTTACGCTGTTGAATGTAGCAACAATATTTTTATTGCTACATAGTATTTACTTTCCAGAGATATCACAATTGGATAGTTGTAGTTTGTGTTTTCTCTAGTTTTTAATCTGTTTCAACATGTATGATCATTTTAGAATATGTTACTTGGAATAGACAGTAGACATTATTTAGGAGTATAATTCCTAGATCATAGTTACAAGAATAGTTTATTTTCATAAATAATGTCAATCAGCTTTCAAAAGTAGTTGCACACATTTACAGATTTTTATACACTCTGTTGTATGCATACATGAATTTAAACCAATTAACCTCTTTAGATACAATGGCAAGAAAATCCAATTTAAGTTAGTTATAACTTAACATTTGAAGGTTTTGCTTCTTAAAGTTTTACTTCTAGGAAACTTCTTAGATACTATACCTCCAATATTGCATATATATATTTATATATATATGTTTAATAATTGTGCATTATTTATTATTACAAAATGAAAATAATTAAAAACTCTACTTGCTCACATATGCAATTAGTTAAGTAAACTATGGTTGAATAAACTAATAAGGAGTGACTTTGAGGATATATTATTAACTGAAAATTTGCCAAAAAAATCCCCAAACAATATGTCTATTTTTATACTTTTGGTATTTTTTTTTTTTTGAAAAGGACAAATATCCAGAAACCTATGAAACTGATACAGGTATGGAGGGGTAGAAATGGAATAAAAGGCATATCAGAGGGAGGGACAATATTCTCTGTTTACCTTTTTTGTTACAAGTTTCACCATTATAACGACATTAAGTTCACATATTCAAAAATTATATTTAACTCAACAAAGATAGAAAAAACAATGTATTATGAAGTTTCTTTAGAACAGTTAAAGGTATTTTACAAATATGTTCCAAAAATTAAAATAATATGGTGGGTTAAGAGCTCCATTTTTGAACCTATTTATTAACTTAGAATTTTATAAATGAAAATCCTTTCCTTCTACATGGAAAGTGTTTTTTCTTCAGGTAGGATTTCGTTAGCTACAAAGTTTAATACTTGAACTGAAGGAAATATATTCTGAAATATAATAAAATTAGGCTATTGAGATTGACACAAAACTCTAATCCTCATTATACTGTTCTCAACTTTTTCATGGAGCTATAGAAATCAACTGTAGCTCCTTTTTGTTTGAACTGTTATATTACAGCACAGTGTAAAAAAAATGAACTTTTCATGCATGTATACACTATTGAAAAATCTATGTTACTTATTATTCTCAAGGTGATATGTAAACCAATGATGAATTTTTGAAATACTGTGTTTTGTTTTTCAGTAGTGCTCAAAGCTTTCAAATCAATAATAAGAGAGGTGTTAGCCCAGTAAGCTGTAACAGCTTGTTTGAACTTGTTATGGTCCATTTTGTCAATAAGGTCTTGTGGGATCTTAAACCTGTGGTTAGTTAGCTATTAGGTATACACATTATAACTATATGTTGAATTAACATTTACAACATAGAGGGGGAAAAAAAGAACGGAAACTCCTTTCTTCATGATTTTTTTAAATTTTTTATTTTATTTTATTTTTTTGTTTTTTTATTTTTTGTTTTTGAGAAAGAAAAGAAAAAGGAGAGAAGGAGAGAAAGAGGGAAGAAAAAGAGAATGAAAGAAAGAGAAAAAGAAGAAGAAAAAGAGGGAGCAAGAACAGGAATCTTGCCCTATTGCCCAGGCTAGAATGCAGTCTAGAAACTGATATTAAAAAGCTCTTTTATACTAATAATTGTGTTATACATGATATTTTAAACAAATTTATCTTAACAAGTTTGTTTGTGGTTTGTTTCTGGAGATGGGATTTTGCTCTGTTACCCAGGCTGGAATACAGTGGTTTTCTCATACCTTCCTGTAAACTAAAGCTGCCAGCCTCAAGTGATTTTCCCTCCTCAGCCTCTTGAGTAGTCAGGACTACAGGCATATATCAATGCACCATACTAATTTTTAGAAAAGATTTTCTGTAGAAACAAAGTCTCACCATGTTGCTTAGGCTAGTCTCAAACTTCTGGCCTCAAGTGATAACTCACCCCAGTAAGTATATATATATATATATTTTTTCCATTGCTTTAATATATATACTTTTTATTGCATTTTAGGTTTGGGGGTACATGTGAAGAACATGCAAGATTGTTACATAGGTACACACATATCAGTGTGATTTGCTGCCTTCCTCCCCATCACCTATATCTGGTATTTCTCCCCATGCTATCCCTCCCCAACTCCCCACCTCCCGCTGTCCCTCCCCTTTTTCCCCCCGACAGACCCCAGTGTGAGATGCTTCCCTCCCTGTGTCCATGTGTTCTCATTGTTCAACACCCGCCTATGAGTGAAAATATGCGATGTTTGATTTTCTGTTCTTGTGTCAGTTTGCTGAGAATGATGGTTTCTGGGTTCATCCATGTCCCTACAAAGGATGCAAACTCATCGTTTTTGATGGCTGCATAATATTTCATGGTGTATATGTGCCACATTTTCCCTGTCCAGTCTATCATCAATGGGCATTTGGGTTGGTTCCAGGTCTTTGCTATTGTAAACTGTGCTACAATGAACATTCGTGTGCATGTGTCCTTATAGTAGAATGATTTATTGTCCTTTGGATATATACCCAGTAATGGGATTGCTGGGTCAAATGGAATATTTTTATTTTCTAATATTAACACACTAAAAATTCACTACCATATGGACTACTTAACATAGCATAATATTTCCAGATAATCTGTTTGTTAAAATTTCAGTTAGTTCTTTTCAATGCTTGAGGGTAATGTCCAAGGATAATTTAAAGGTTGTTTGTAGATATCACATAGGTATAATGCAAATTCATTTTAAAGCTGAAAGAAACTGGGACTCAGAGGACTTAAGTGATAAAATCAGGGTGCAAGTCCATGTTCTGCCTCCTTGTCCAACTTTTTTCTACTTCTTCAAAAGTTGTTAATTTTTCTATTTCTTTTACATATATTAGGGCTTTGTTGGGTTATCTTCATGAAGGTTTATATTAATATATTCTATTATATTTACATGTAGTTGTTAGATTTAATAATAACATCAATTTTTATTAATGCAACTATTTATTTCTTTATCAATAAAATAAATACTTTCTTGACACCCAATACTTTTAAAATTCTGTAATAGACAGCTGAGAATAAAGACCAATAAAACATCTTTTTATTTTCATGTCAATGCAGCAAATTATTTTTTAGACACGGTATACACAGAAGTAAATTATTACAGTGAAGAAATTGCTTAGCTGAGGCAGTGATTACCTCAGCCTAGATGAATAAATGTTAGAGTAGAGGCAGTGACAGAAATATTCACAAAGCAACACCTAATTAAGAAATTTGAACACATTAAACTAGCTTAAGAACTAGAAAACAAAGACATTGCATGACAAAGACAAGAACGTTTCATTAATCTCTGGTGTGATTTTCATGGAGATGTTAACTCTAAGTGAATTACTTGATCTCAGGAATAATTTGCCTCCTAATCCCCATGTATATGTAGGTCATACTTTTTATTGGCCTTTCTAGAATTAATATCTGAGTTGGCTATAAGTGAACACATAACTTAGTAGAAGAAACTGTTGGACAGTAAAGTTACTGCCCATCTTATCTCCTATGACATTGCCCATTTCATTGAGTACCAGCAGTCTAGAAATCTAAGCATCCTATAAGAAAAGTCATTTTTGTTTGGCTGAGAGAACATTCTTTTAAACTATACTTCCCCATTGAGTTTATTTATTTTTCTAACTTTTTCTTCTTGAAACGGTGTAAAATAAGTCAGTATTCTCTTTTACATGGCAATTTTGACATATTTTGTATGTGTTTAAAAGATGGCTTATGGGTTTTAGAGGTCTTAGTATTCCAGTGATTTCATTCTTTCATTATTTATCCTGTTGGTATGTTCTCTAAGACACATTCAACAGTGAAATTATATGATTTAGTTTACCTTATTAAACAACAGAGTATATTAAAATATGATGCCTGATTGCCTCTTCGGAAATTAGGATGAGCTGAAAAAATGATAAAGAGAAAAACAGAAGATATCATCAGGAAAACAAACTTCAAGCAACTGTTTTTACATTTTTAAGTCTTAGTTTCCATGTATCAAGAATAGAAATAAAAACATCTACTTTGCAAACATTTTACTTAGATTAAGTGAATTTGAATTTATTAAGATAAAGTGTGATAACTTTATTTTTGTTTTTTTTTAAGATAAAGTAATTATATATTATCTTAATAAATAACAGTCATATAAAAACAATAAGTTTTGTCAAGGCAATTCTCTAATAAAGAAGCTGCTTGCCTGGAGGTGTTTTTATGTATAACAATTTTGGTGTGTCTTCATAATCTGAAATTTTGATGATCCTGCCATTTGTCTCTACATTCTGCCAGTGCTCTGAAGAAAATGTGCTCTGAAGAGTAAGTACTTGATGGGGACATACTTTGAGACTAAGGTAGGAGACTGATGAGACTTGTTTTCTCGTTATCCTGCAGAACACAACTGGATCTGTTTCAGACAAGATAAAGTGAAAAAAAAAAACAAAACAAAAAACAGAGGAACTAGCAGACAGCAACAAAAGCAATTCCTAGCTGCCCTCATTGCTCATTAGTATAAGACACTTTCACCAGCACTACAACAGTTTATAAATACCATGGCAACGACCTGGAAGTTACCAATCCTTTTCAGGGCAACAACCCAAAGTTAAAGCATTTTTCCTAGAGAGTTTTAAGTAACATGCCCCTCAATTTGCATTGATTCATCCTTTAATTTGCATGTAATTGAAGGTGGGTTTACATGAGTATAAATATATTTGCCAAGGGCCCACTGCCTGTAAGTTATCCCTGCTCTGCACGAAGCAGTGCCTTTCCATAAAAGGTTGCTGTCTAACACCACCAGCTAGCCCTTGAATTCTTCACTGGGCAAAAGCAAGAAATCCCCCAGGCTAAGCCTCAGTTTTAGGTCTCACCTGTCCTGCAACAAAACCATTTCTTTCCTTGGGTGGACAAGTTGAAAAAAATATCAATGATTTAACCATGTATTTCCAATGCTTTCTGACTACTTTGACATGGTAAAGACAATTGTGTCACTTGTTAAATTGACTAATATTTCAGAATGTGATGTTCATGAGATCCTATACAATAACTTGGAAAATTATCTGATGTAGGTTTGTAGAAAAACTTGCCACACATGTTTTAAAAGACTTTGACTCCTTTTGTCTGAAAATTATGGAAGAAACAAATTATGAGCATGATTGACGGTCCAGAAAACGTTGTTGATCCAATGGCTAATGTTATTTTGAATACTTTCTAGTGGTCCCCATTGATTAATTTTATCTTACTTGGTAATTCAATACCACGTGAACATATTGTAGTGGTGGAGAAATCAGTTGCAGCAGTGTGAAACTAGTTAGAACCCCACATTTGAACAATACTACTTTACTTACAGGAATCCCTTGAACTTTAGAAAATTGACTAATCCCTTTGAACTTAATTTTTCTTATCAATAGTAAAATGCATATCCTAATAGTTTCTCTTCATGCATTGTTGGAAAGATTAAAGGAAAAATGAGATCTCACGGAAAGCACTCAGCTCAGTATTGAGCACACGGGGAGCTACCGAAAAGTGTGAGACATTATTGCTTCTTAAGTGTTGCTGGAAATGAATATTTTTCATCTTCGGGTTGTTAAAGAGCAGTTGGAATAATGAAGACTTATGAGGAATAATTTTTAAAATAGAAATAAACTTTAAAATTACATTAGTTTCAAAGATGTACCAATTAGTCAATTAATTGCCATGTTAGTTAAATACATGTGGACAACAATAATCAGGTAAAATTTTTCCCTCGATTTCACTAAACACTATCTGCATCAGAATTCATGCAGTTAAGTATAAACTATATTTACATTTCTAGACCACTGAATCTTTATATTTTGGGGAGATGGGTAGAAGAAAAGTCTTCTCTTAGAAAACTGCTCATGATGACTTAGACACTCTCTTTTCTTCAGAATTTCACAACTTACAGGATTCCAGAAGAGTCAGCAAAACTGAATTAGTGAAGCCCTGATCTGGACAATATGTTTCATCCATAAATCCCAAATTTTTTTTCTGTCTCTCATTCTCTCAATCTCAGTCATTTCTCTCCTTTATACTCTCTCTCCCTACCCCGACCTCTCTCTCTATCACACACACACACACACACACACACACACACACACACACACACACAAACACCCACACACACACACATCCACAAGTCTTTTTCTTAATAGTAATTTAGTATCTAGAGTCCATTATGCAATTTTTATTTCAATCTTGAGTATTGCTAATGGTTTCCATGTGATATCTTCTCCTTTAACATAAGAAAATAGATTTATTGAGACATATTTAAGAAACAGTTTAACTCTTGCTAATGGCTTTAAGCAATAGAGTTGCATTAATCAGCCTATATAGTTGCATTTTCTTCTTAAACAAATGACAATTTAATTTTAATCCAATAACAATACAATAGTATTCCATGAATTGTTCCAAAAATAGATATTTAAAAAGACATTAATATTTTAGTTAAAGACAATCCTAGGTTATCCTGAAAGACAAATCAGAAAAATCTAAAACTGTGTATATTTATCAAATGTTTCTATTTAATCTCATTAATACAAAGTTATATTAGTTATTTAAACAGCAAATCTATTTGAATTCACACACAATTTAAAATGATACTTTATTCACTATTTCTAGAAACAGTAAAACAACTTAGAAACCTGGACTTAAATTGACATTGATTTTTCAGTGATCTCTAAAGCAAATAATTTACCTTTTTTATTTTGTCGTAGTTTACATTTTTATCTCATGCCATTTATTCCATTTTTAAATGACTATACAAATTTTTTAAAAGAAATAAAAAATACTACAAACATTAAAATGATTTAAATCCAAGAGTTCTTATATGTAGGAAGGTATCTTTATCAACAACTTTTTGAATAGTGTTTCTATATACATTATTGTTTTATAAATCTCCTGATATTAAATTCTCTAAGAGGGGAAAGTAATCTTCTTACGTTGTTACTGAATGAATTCATAGCATTGTACAAATAGGTTCAATGATTTACATTTCTTCATCAGATTTTCAGTTTGTGGAAGAGAGAGTTTATTACCTGGCACAAAAGACCTAATATATTAGATTTAACTTTATCAATGTAGAAGTATCCACTTCTAGACCCAACGCTTTTCTCTTGACTGCATCTAACATATAATGGTGTATACAGCCTGAATCCATAGTTCCCAATCATTTTAACATTTTCTGTGTAATCAGTGCTAGTTTGTCAAATGGGGTTTATTTGAAACTGTCCATTACTCACAAGTTAGTAAGTTTTTCACTTCCTTGTTAGCCAAAGGAGTCAACTTCTAATATATATTTGCTAATTTAAATTTGTAAATATGCATGAATTTTAAAAACATCTACACATAGTATTCTGGATTATAACAAAGGTAAATATTATACCTTCTCTGATGCTTCTTTAGGTTGCTATCCAGGTCACATGTGACTGGAGCTTATAAAATTTGAGAAGACAGGAGAATCTGTGATTCTCAAATGTGGCTGAGTCTCAGTCTCCTGGTGGGAAATTTTGGAAATATTTGTACATTTTTAAGTTTCTTCTCAAATGTAATCTAGTGGGTAGAGGCTGAGTGCTGATAAATAGCCTGCAATGCACAAGATACCACCCAACACTCACCCCAAGTATTGACTATCTAAAAGTGCCAGGATGCCACTGTTGAGAAATACTACTTTAAATAAAAGAATACAATTTGCTACAATTAAAATTAGATAGGAAAGTAAGTGATGACCTCTGTAGAACAAACTTCTTTAACTTTGTAGATAAAACTGCTTCAGCGATTACTCCAAAACCAAATTCCAAATCAAATACATTTGTTTTTGAATGATGAATTAATCCTTTAAATTTCTACTTTGGCAAAAGGTTTTTGAAAAGTGAAGAAATTAATGTGCTTTAAGTTGAAGGTTTCTGTCTAATGAATTTAGAAGACAACTGCATAATACCTCATCATAATGAGGTTGGCAAGCATAAGGTACAGTAATTTGATTAAGTTAATGGGGCCTATAGGGGGAAGTCAGATAGAAACTGTACATACTGCAGGGAGCGTTTTCCTAGAAGTAACATATTAAGTAAGAAATATTTTTCAATTATTTCATAACTTATTTTATAACTTCTATACTTCTTTGCCATTCAAGATAGAATATTTTCACACAACTCAACTCTATTAAAGTATATTACAAGTCTTATATTCAAACTCTTGTTAGTAAAACAGAGCTACATAAAAGCATGTCTATGTGGCCTTTTTGCCTGTGGCACCAACTGATGTATCACGACCTACCTCCTCTGAAACACACACACACACACACACACACACACTTATTCCAGGATTTCTGAAAACAGCCTGACTTCTTATACCACCAGAATTTTAAAAACAACGAGGCTGGCACGGTGGCTCACGCCTGTAATCCCATCACTTTGGGAGGCCAAAGCAGGTGGATAACGAAGTTAAAAGATCAAGACCATCCTGGCCAATACGGTGAAACTCCATCTCTACTAAAAATACAAAAATTAACCAGGCATGGTGCGGCAAGCCTGTAGTCCCAGCTACTTGGGAGGCTGAGGCAGGAGAATTGCTTGAACTCAGGAGACAGAGGTTGCAGTGAGCTGACATCGTGCCACTGCACTCCAGTCTGGCAATAGAGTGAGACTCTGTCTCAGAAAAAAAAAAAAACAAAAAAACGAACGAACAAAAAACACACATTTTAAACATTTAATTTTTCTCTATGCTTACTGTCAATATATTACCTTTTACATGTAGTTTCTACTCTAGCTAAGCTTAGGCTCAGTATCCTATATTATTTGCTATGTATATATATCTGTGTCCTACATAATATTTGAACACTGATTAGTCACCACTTAGTCCTTTATTGAATTAACCATTATTTAACGTGTGAATTTTTGTGACATCACACTGACCACTGACACCTTCAGAAATATTTATATTACTTTAAACAGAGTTTCTGCAAAGTATGCTATTTTGTTAAATAGAGTAGATTTCAACATTTTAGAAAGTTAAAAGTGGATCTTGCTTTGGTTATTTCAGAGTTTACATTTCAAAGGGAAAGTAAGTGTCTCAGTCAGTTTTCTGTTGTTTTAACAGACTGCCGTTATACAACCTGGCCAATTTATAAAGAAAATAATTATTACACACAATTCTGGAACTAGGAAGATCAAGAACATGGCACTGGCATCTGGAGATGGTAGAAGGCGTCACATGGGGAGTGAGACAGAGAGAGGTGCTGGGGGCCTGACGGGCTTTCTAATGACCACTCTCCTGGTAACTAACTCACCGTCACAAGAATGACATTATATCCGTTCATGATATCTCTACCTTTCTGACCCAGCCACTTCTTATTAGGCCTCACTTCCCAACATTGTTGCAATGGGGATTAAATTTCCAACCCCTAAACTTTTGGGGGACACATTCAAACCATGGGATAGAAACTGGCAATGCAGGCTTTCATATATATTTTAGAAATATATTAAATATCCAAAACAATGTTTACTTGCACCTAAAAATGTAAAATTTCTTAGTTTCAATTCTCTTGATTATTTATAGCTTTATTTTTCCCCCTCTTCTCAAATGTGGCTGAATTTCAGTTCCCTGCTAGGGAATTTTGGAAATATCCGTATATTTTTAAATTTCTCATCAAATGGAATCTAGTGGATGGAGGCTGAGTGCCGATAATAACAACAGTGCTGATAATAATAACAAGCTTCTCAGAAGAATACCCTGTATTTGATGTCTCCATGTCGCCACTATCCACACAGTGTTTAGTATTTCTGCATTCTACCCTCCCTCCTCCAGTGCCAAATGGTAAGTGCTTTCCTGATGGACTCGATGATGTCCATCAAGGTTCATATATAGTTGTGTGTTGTTAGCTACTCATTTTATTAGCATCTGTGTCAATTGACACAATCTTCTTAGATTTACTCTTGAAACTTACATAGACTTGACCATGTCTTTTTTGTTTTAATGAAGTTATCATCTCTTCAAATCAACAAGTTTCATCACTCTGACTCTATTTCTGGGTGAAGGTGTCACCCATGGCACCATATGTTTGCAGTTATAGACTGCATCTTTGCATATTTTAATTGTTCATTTAACAGTTTTACCTACTAAGTGTAACTTGCTAAAGGACAGAAACTGTGTTTTATTTTGTGGCATGAATAATCCCTAGCATGATGCTAGCAACTATGTGATATATATTTATAACAGCAAAAATTATCTAGATTCCCTGTTTCTGTTTCTTTTTTCTTCTCTGCTTTTCTTGAGCCTACAAACTAAAATGTCAACTGTTATTTTTCCTAAGTACTTACATTTTCTTTTTTATACTCTTTTCATTGGCGAACTTACCAATTGCCACACTCTCTTCAATTATTTCTGGTCCACTAACTGATGGCTAAGGCTGTGTTTTTACTCAAAAGATCCAGTTTTACAATTTAAGATGACGATCTATAAACTGAGATATTCTCATGAGCTATGTTTTTCATCTTTCACGGTCACCATTTCCCATAAAGCTTTTCCTTCTCAACTTTCTCACTCTTACATATGTATTTTATGTTTTAGTTGATAAATGTTTTGAAATGCATATACATTGTGTTACGGCTCAATCCAGCTAATCACCATAAGCAGTATCTCACATACTTGTCTTTTTCTTCTTTTTTTCATCATTTATAAAGAAAAAAATTTTAAGGAAACCCTTAAAATTTACTCTCAGCAAATTACCAGATAAAATACACTGTTGTAAACTATAGTCACCATGTTGGGAAACAGATCACCAGTACTTATTCCTCTTAACAAAACGAAATTTTATGAAAACACTCTTCCAAAAACAATGTTTTGAAATATATACACACTGTGTAATGGCTCAGTCAAGCTAATCACCTTATGCATTACTTCACATACTTGTTCTTTTATTTTCATCATAAGAACCCTTAAAATTTACTCTCAGCAAATTTCAAAATAAAATATATTGTTATTAACTATATTTACCATGTAGGGAATCAGATCACCAGTACTTATGTCTTCCATCTAAATGAAATTTTATATTCCTTGACTTCCATCTCCCTAAGCTCTCAGGGGCTCCAGCCCTTGTAACCACCATTCTACTTTCCACTTTTTTTTTTTTAAGACATGGGATCTTGCTCTGTTGCCCACATTGGAGTAGATTGGCATGATCCTGGCTCATTGCACCC
Source organism: Alouatta palliata (assembly GCA_004027835.1). Taxonomy (NCBI): domain Eukaryota; kingdom Metazoa; phylum Chordata; class Mammalia; order Primates; family Atelidae; genus Alouatta; species Alouatta palliata. Next base: position 63,893 of record PVKV010002458.1, read on the forward strand.
TTGAACTCCTGAGCTCAAGCAATCCTCCTTACCTCAGCCTCCTGAGCAGCGAGGGCCACAGGTATGCACCATTATGACCAGCTAATTTCTTTTTTTAGGGCAAGTTTTTGTAGAGGTGAGTTCCTGGTATGTTGCCGAGACTGATCGCGAACTCCTGTCCTCAAGCCATCTCCCTGACTCAGCCCTCCAAATTGCTGAGATTACAGGCATAGGCTGTCACTCCTGGTCTCTATACTTCCATAAGTTCAACTTTTTTAGATTTCATATATAAGTGAGATTATTCAGTATTTCCATTTCTGTACTGGTTTATTTCACCTAACATAATATCCTGGAGTTTGATCCATGTTGTCACAAATGACAGGATTTCTTTCATCTTTTAAGGCTGAATCGTTTTTCAGAGTGTATATAAATTATGTATTTTAATTCATTCATCTGCTGATGGACACTTAGGTCATTTACACATCTTGGCTATTGTAAATCATGCTGCATGGAACATGAGAGTGCAGATTTCTCTAACATATTGATTTGATTTCCTTTAGTTATATACTCAGTGTTGCGATTAATGGATTACATAGCAGTTCTATTTTTAATTTTTTAAGGAACCTCTAAACTATTGTCCATAATTGTTTAATACTGAATAAATAAGACTCCAACTTAATAAATCTCAAAGTTTGGAAGTATGTTTTAACATTTATTCTTCTTCTCCCACATTTTTAAAATTATTAGCCACTGTTAAATTTACTTCCACAACATCACTTCTTCTTTACTTTAGCTTTCATTTCTATGGACATTTTTAAAGCAAATCATCATTTCTGTTAAAAAAGAAAACAAGTAGGCACCCTGATATCTGATTAATATTTCCCACTTAAATTTCTAGATTGGATTTTCACTTCCTTAATACTTCCTTGAGTCCCCTGACGATCACTGCTAATTGACAACACAAACTTCATCTCACACAAAAACCTTTAACTGAAAATGGGCCATGAATTATATTTGAGGTGATTATGTACCTTAATAAATATTCATTTGGGAGCAACCATTGCAGCATTAATGGGTCTATGACAGAGCTATTGGTTAAAGATATGTGATTATAAATCTGCTAGGGTTATGAAGAAAAGTTTTGAATTTTATGAGAAAATAGGAGTGATGTAGCTGATGTTACTATTCCATAGTTCTGTTTGATTTGTAGTAACATGATGTGTAGAATTACAGCAGTCATCCTTATTATTATTATCATGTTATTATTATTATTATTATTATTATTTAGAGACAGGATCTTGCTCTGTTACCCAGGGTAGAGTGCAGTGGTGCAATGAGAGATCACTGCAGCCTAGAAATCCTGGGCTCAATTGATCCTTCGTCTCAGCCTTCTGAGTAGCTGAGACCACAGGCTTTCACCACCATGCTGAGCTAATTTTAAAAATATATACTAAAAAAAAAATTCTACATGGCCAGGCACAGTGGCTTGCACTTGTAATCACAGCACTTTTGGAGGACTATTCAGGCAGATCACCTGAGCCCAGGATTATGGCGTTGCAGTTAGCTCTGACGGTACCACTGCAGCCCAGCGTAGGCAATATAGTGAGACTTTATCTTTTAAAACAATACATAAGCATATATGTACAAACAGTTACCTATGTTTTGCTTTTCTTTTGAAAAGATGACTGTATCCTCAGTGTACTCATTTAAAGCCCCTGAGATTCAAAATCAACCTCTGGCTCCAAACCTCAATTTTGTAAATTTTCTTCAAATTATTATGCCAACATCTTATGCTTCAAAAAGTTTAGATTCTCAATATTCTTGAAAATCCCACTTGAACTGAATTGCACAGGAATTTTAACAGGTTGATTGTAGAAAAACAAAAACAAAACAAAGAAATGTTGTTTTTATTGCTATATAAAATCTAGTAGTAAAACTCTTCATGGAGATAAAGTAAATTATTCTGTGTTAAATAAAAATGACAGAAGTATAGTTATTTTGAGCACTAGGATACTTAGAGGCACTGGAGGATATATGTTGTCTTTCTAATAAACCAGAATAAAAAGTATAAAAATCTTTAGGAAGATTAATTTTACATATTTGAGTCCTCCAATCTTTATGGGTACTTTTAGATTCTCATTAAATATTTTGAAATTCAAGGTTAAATGAAAAAATGCCTTCTTTGTAATTAAGACAGCTGGTAGGTAACTGGAGGTGCCTTTTATATGTTTAAAACCAAAATAGAGAAATAAAGCTTTAAAAGTCCTCCAAGAGAAAATTGCTATTGTCAGCTCACTTTATCTATATCTGATATCTGAAGTGTGCAAAATTAATTCAGGCTTTGTCACACAGAGCTGTTAAAGAGGTAAGTACAGTTAATTTCAACTATACTGTAATCGATGACATGAAAATTAAATTGTTCATATATGAATATGTACATCCCACTGAAAATGTGAAGCAAGCCTAGTTGATAACATAAAAGTGAAAAGTCAAGTTTAAAGCCATCCATTATCCTTCTCTATTAACATATATCGTTTTACTATTGACTAGTCTGCTTTTAAGCAGCAATTCTCTTTTATTTAAATTAATTGAGTTCATTTAGAAATGATATTTCTCCTCATAAGTATTCATTTTGTCAGCTTAAATAAGATCCAAATAATCTCAGATCAGATTCTGTAGGAAAACTGCTGAAGGGAAAATAAGAGAAACATGAAAGCAAATAGAAAATCAATAAATAGCAATTCCCTAGAAATTAAATGACTCTAGGATGGAGGGGTCCCATGGGCATAGAGAGAGGTAGCTAGTTCTAAAGATTTGTCAGGTCTAAACCATTAGCACTTGCATTGCCAACTCTTCTTTTCTGAAGGGGTATTAGATGAATTAGAACCTGTCTGAGTGCTTAGGTAGATGAGACCATTATCATCAACAAAATCAGTAATGTTGTTAGCACTGAGAATCTTCTCTCCTGAGAAAGAAGCACATGGAGTATTTTCTCGCTACTAAGCAGAAAAAAAGATGGAAATCTTCTTAAAGACTCGGTAATATGAAGCATTTGCACATGTTTTGGAGGACATGAACCCTTTAGATTCATAATTCAGTATTTTGAACAGAAAATCCAATGAACAAAGCCTTTTTAATTATATTTTAAGTTCTGGGATACATGTGCAGCTTGTGCAGGATTGTTACATAGGTATGGACATGCCACGGTGGTTTGCTGCATCCATCCCCCCATCATCTACATTAGGTGTTTCTCCTAATGTGATCCCTCCCCAATCCACCCACCCCTTACTGTGACTCCCCTAGCAGGCCACACTCCCCAACACAGACCCCAGTGTGTGAGTTCCCCTCCCTGTGTCTATGTGTTCCTATTGTTCAACACCCACTTATGAGTGAGAACATGTAGTGTTTGGTTTTCTGTTCTTGTGTCAGTTTGCTAAAAATGATGGTTTCCAGATTCATCCATGTCCCTACAAAGGACATGAACTCATCCTTTTTTATGGATGCATAGTATTCCATGGTGTCTATGTGCCACATTTTCTTTACCCAGTCTATCACTGATGGGCATTTGGGTTGGTTCCAAGTCTTTGCTATTGTAAACAGTGACAAGATGAACATATGTGTGTATGTGCCTTTATAGTAGAATGATTTATAACCCTTTGGTATATATGCAGTAATGGGATCACTGGGTCAAATGGTATTTCTTTGTCTAGATCCATGAGGAATCGCTACACTGTCTTCCACAATGGTCAAACTAATTTACACTCCTGCCAACAGTGTAAAAGTGTTTCTACTTCTCCACATCCTCTCCAGCATCTGTTGTCTCCAGATTTTTTAATGATCACCATTCTAACTGGCATGAGATGGTATCTCAGTGTGGTTTTGATTTACATTTCTCTAAAGACCAGTGATGATAAGCTTTTTTACATATGTTTGTTGGCTGCATAAATGTCTCTTTTGAAAACTATCTGTTCATATCCTTCACCCACTTTTTGATGGGTTTTTCTTTTTCTAGTAAATTTGTTTAAGTTCTTTGGAGATTCTGGATATTAGCCCTTTGTCAGATAGGTAGGTTGCAAAAACTTTTTTCCTATCCTGTTGGTTGCCAGTGCACTCTAATGATAGTATCTTTTGTTGTGCAGAAGCTCTTAAGTCTAATTAGAACTGATTTGTCTATTTTGGCTTTTGTTGCTATTGCTTTTGGTGTTTTGGTCATGAAGTCCTTGCCTATGCCTATGTCCTGAATAGTATTGCCTAGGTTTTCTTCTAGGGTTTTTATGGTGTTAGGTCTCATGTTTAAATCTTTAATCCATCTGGAGCTAATTTTTGTATAAGGCGCAAGGAAGGAGTCCAGATTCAACTTTCTGCATATAGCTAGCCAGTTTTCCCAGCACCATTTATTAAATAGAGAATTCTTTCCCTGTTGCTTATTTTTGTCAGGTTTCTCAAAGAGCAAATGCTTGTAGATGTATGGCATTACTTCCAAGGCCTCTATTCTGTTCCATTGATCTATATCTCTGTTTTGGTACCAGTACCATGCTGTTTTGATTACTGTAGCCATGTAGTATAGTTTGAAGTCAGGTAACGTGATGCCTCCAGCTTATTATTTTTACTTAGGATTACCTTGGCTATGTGGGCTCTTTTTTGGTTACATGTGAAGTTGAAGGTGGTTTTTTCCAGTTCTGTGAAGAAGGTTGATGGCAGCTTGATGGGGATAGCACTGAATCTATAAATTACTTAGGCCAGTATGGCTATTTTCACAATATTGATTCTTCTTAAATACACTTTTGACAAAATGTTTGAAACATACAAGAAAATATGTTCAACATACACCTAAGTTATGCAGCATAAGATACAATTGAATACCTATGGAGCATAAAACAAATAACAAGCTATTATTAATATAACTGAAATAGTGTCTGTGTTTCTTCCACGACTCATGCTGTCATCTTTCCTGCATCCTCATTCACAAAAAACCATTCATACAGATAATTTTTTTATCAGTGTCTTGTTATTCTCTTTAACAATTTTATTATCAAAGTAAATATCTTTTAAAATTTTTATTTTGCTTATACATCATGATTATAAATATAGTTTCATACTGTACAGAAAGTTCTAGGACTAGATTTTTTTTCTGTTTAGAATATATTTATAAGATTCATAAAACCATGGTTCATTTTCTTTTAAGTGTATATGTCTCCTACTGGGCATACACAATTGTTTTTAGGGTATTGATATAGTTTGGCTTGGTGTCCCTACCCAAATCCCATGTCCAATCATAATCACCAATGTATAGGAAGAAACCTGGTGGGAGGAAATTGGATCATGGAGTTGGTTTCCTCATACTGTTCTCATGAAATCTGATGGTTTTAAAAGTGGCAGTTTTCCCTGCACACATTTTCTCTTTTGCTTCCTTGCAAAGAAGATACTTGCTTCTCCTTCTCCTTCTACCACATTTATAAGATTCCTGAGGCCTCCCCAGCCATGTGGAAATGTGAGTCAATTTAATCTGTTTTTTTATAAACTACCTCAGGTAGCATTGTCATAGCAGGGTGAAAAGTAACTGATACAGGTTTATAGATACAAAGAAATTTGTTGGGTCATTAAATTACTTTCACAATAAAATATTTCATTTGTATATTTCTACACCAAAGTGCCACCTAAAGTTTTCCAAATGTAAAATATATTTTTAATAAATTAAGTTAAGAAAAATGTCAAATGACATTTTAGGAAGTATAAAATTTCTCCTGAAATTAACTGAAATATCTAATTCTAAGGTTCATCTTGACCTGAACGGCAGGAATATCCTCCCTGTCTATTTAGAAATCCATAGGAAGAGTCATTAATAGCTGTGCTTTTATTCACCTAAATTGAAATAATTAGTTTAAATACTAATTATTTAATGCTTTGCTGGAACTTAGAACTTTAATAAAAATAAGTAGCAATCCACTAAAATGATCTTTTTCCTGATTATTTCTTCAGAAAATGTCTTTCTAAGTTATCAAAATGTGTCTTAAAATTACATCTCTTTAAATCTTGGAGAATAATCAAAGAAAAATGTTTATGTATATTCTCTGCTTTAGAGAAAAGATATATATGTAGATAATAATTGCTAAGAAAAAAACTCTGAAAAAGTCATTATTCATTAGGAACCTCTAGAATCCTTAGCTTTGCTATTGATATGTAGCCAATCAAGCAACATAAGTCAGATTTATTGATGAGAGCTGTTTATTAAGTATGCCGCTCTGATGGAAAGCACAACAAGCATCCATCTAGAAACACTTTATCACCAGAAAAGATAGATGGCAATGGGGATTTCTTCTTAGAAAGGTAGAGCAACCATGCTTGATAAAACTAAATAAAGTGAAGTTTTAAATCATCATATAAATTCCATTTGCGACTCCATGGACTTCAGAGAACACGTGAATGTTGATTTGTCTGATTATGAGTATTAAAGTAAATTAAAGTAACTTTCAAACTAACATCTGTAGAATGCATAAAAAGCATAATTTTCCAAAAAGCTGCATTTTTCTGCTAGTTGCTGACTACATCTTCATGAGCTATCGAAGCAAAATAAATTCTGCTTGAATAGGTGAAAAAACAAAGCTCACAACACTGTCACTGTATTTTCTCTATCTCTGTGAAAAAAAAATCTTGTGGGACTACTATTAATCTGAACTTTTTTGTGTTCTGTGTCTGCAGACACTCATTTTTCTTCTTAGACCGTCTTTTATTTCACTGAAGCATTGCACAGGATTTTTTTCCCCAACTATTTAGTAGCTAAAGACTCTATGTGTTCTGTGATTATTTCCCAATACTAATGTCTCATTTGTCTGAGGTCAATAAATACACAGAAGAATGTCCTTTATGGTGGGGACATTTCAGTGTAGAATGAGTAATTAGCATTTTCCCTTTTGGGCATGGTTCAGTAGTTTTGCAGACTAAGGACTGGATATCTAGAGAGAATTTCCATTTAAAAAATTCAGAGAAAGGACAAACACTTACATGTACACTAGAAAATCCATGTGCAGAGTTTTGGAACTTTCCAGTGGAATGAGTCAAGGACTTACCAGTGCCAGGCAGTACGTTGTAACTTAAGGAGAAAAAGGAAATGTGTGCCCTGAAAGGCATGTGTTTATGTATTTTTAATATAATTCACTTTTTGAAACAGCTTTACAAAGTTACAGAAAAATTGAAGAGATGGTACAGAAAGTTCCCATTACTCCACATCCGGTTTCCCCTATTCTTCATGTTTTATATTAATATGACTTTTTTTTTTTTTTTGAGATGAAGTTTCACTTTTATTGCCCAGAATGGAGTGCAATGGCCTGATCTGGGCTCACTGCAACCTCTGCCTCCCAGGTTCAAGCAATTATCCTGCCTCAGCCTCCCGAGTAGCTGAGATTACAGGCAGGCGCCACCACGCCCAGCTAATTTTGTACTGCTAGTAGAGACTGGGTTATTCCGTGTTGGTCAGGCCGGTCTTGAACTCCCAACCTCAGGCGATCCTCCCGCCTCGGCCTCCCAAAGTGCTGAGATTACAGGTGTGAGCCACCACGCCCCTACATATTTGTTATAATTAATGAACTGATATTGATACATTATTATTAAGCTCAAAGTTTATTTACATTTTCTTTGTTTTTACAGATTGTCCCTTTTTTATTCCAGAATCCTTCCAGAATCTCATCTAGGAAGTCATATCATATTGAGATGTCAAGTTTCCTTGGGCTGTTCTTGTCTGTGGCAGTTTCTCAGCCTCTTAATAGTTTTTGGTAACTAACAGTTTTCCCAATTAATTTTTCAAATGTTATTTAAGTAAATACTTCAAATAAAAACTCACTGTGAAAAAAAAGTATCTTTATATTTCATAATTCTAATGATGTTAAAAATATTTATGTAAACATTCAATCCGTTTCCATGTAAAGAGGCTTCAGAGGGACAATAAGACATAAACCTGTGGCAATGATTCCATAGAGCAATACCATTTTATACCTTCTTCTACATGGCCTTAGGCAATATGAAGCGATGTAATAATTTGTGCCTAATGAGCTCTTTTTTATTGCACATTTCTGTTGTAATTTTTTAATAATATGATAATATTGGCTTATCAAATAATATATTTTCTTTCAATATATGTATGTATTTTTTATTTCGTTTTTTGAAATCATGGAATATTTTGAGATATGAAGAGTCTTGGAGCTCTAAATTTCACTTGCCTTTCCTTCACACCATTTTCCCATAAGGGACAGTTTAACACTTTTGATGTTTTGTTTTTAAAAAACTGTAGGATATAGCAGTTAGGAGAAAATATATGATGTTGTGGAATTATTTCTTTCTACCATGAAAATCGCTGTCAGGATGACACATAGAACTCATTTGTCCATCAGCAAGCACAAATACATTAACCGCCTAGCATACGCCTGCAGAGTAAATACATGAAGTGAAAATATAAACAGACATGGTTTCCTTCCAGGGAAGACTGCTGTTCTATGATTCAGTCCTATGCCTTCCAGCCACAAATAATTATTTAGCACCTACTCTATGCTAAAGTCTGTGACAGGCCTTAAATATTTAAAGTCTTACTGTCCTCAGGTAGCTTGCAACTGGTAGGAAGGAGAGAAACTATTTCAAATTTTGTATGTCTTATGTAGAAATATGTATTGGTTGCTATAGGTGTATAGTAGGGGTAGAGTGACTGAATTACTCAATAAGACACGTTTACTCTGTATTCACACCTGGAACTCTAACAATATTAACGAAAGACCTTTTCCTTCAAATGCTCTCATACATTATATCTACCTGTCCTTTATGGTTTTGGGTCAGAATTTTTCTGGGAATAAAAATAAAAGTTGTGTGCTTGAATTTTGGCCAAGGTGTGATTTTTGTGATGCTGACGGCACACTAGTGCAGTAGCCTAGTGTTCATCCTTTGGCCCTCCAGAAAAAAAAGCACAGAAAGAGTACATGAAATTTTATTAGCAAGTCTTCTTTTTTTAAGCCGATGTTGTGCTTAATATAAATTGTTCTTTTAGATTTTGTAACACATGTCAAAGTAGTTATCACAGATTGACTGCATGAACTTGCATGCTATTCTCAAACTTTCTGAGTGTGAAAATGACTGGATGCGTCTTTCACAGTTCTGATTAAAAGATATATGAGAATGAATAATTGTAATTAAGACAAGAAAAGTACATTTAAAAACTAGTAAAATATTATATGTGAAAAAATGAAACATTTCCTACTTATTCTGTTATTCTCCTTATTGAAAAGTAATTGATGCTGAAAAGTGCTATTGTATTTCGTATTACAAATGCACCTTAACATTAAAAGATTTAAAAGAATTGCTCAAAATATTTCTATACACTCTTCTCTTGCTTCTGATTGTCACACATCTTTCACAGATGAGGTCCTTATTTACAGACACTTCCTAAAACACTGAATTTAAATAATTATCTTGTATTGTTGCTTTGCTGAAAATTCTCCAATACATGTTTCCAAATCCAAGATGGAATTTACTCATCACCAGATAATTTGAAACATAATAATAAAAAAGTGATTTTAAAAATAAGTTTCTATAATTTCAGTGTTGTTTATGTTTCATTTTAAGACATATGGGATTGTACAAAAGAAACATAAATAAATTTCCTATGTCATAGTCAATACTTTCCCTTGGTGTTATTAATATTAAATTCTTATCTTAAATTTAGTACTTGCAGAATATAAGCACTAAAAGATCCATACAGTTAACAAGAGGAGGTGGCTATTAATACAAATATCACTTGTTTTGTTGATGTGACTTTTAAGATAACTTCTAATATTTTGGCTCTGGCAGAAAAAACTAATACAGGAGGAACACTATTTTATATTTTCTCATTAATTTATTCTGTAGAGATTCTCTTTATTTTTAAAGAAAATCAAATGCAAAAAAATCGATGTCAGAATTATATTGCTTTCATAGAAACCTTGGATTGAGCCTGGTGAGGTTATAGTTACCATGGTAACAGAAGTCGGCTCTTTAAACGTTTTCTATCCTAACTGCTCTTCTACTTATACTGAGCGATTCCTTCAAATATAGGACTCGGGGGATGTAGTTACGAGAAATTTTATTCCCTGTAAGGATACATATCCACATAATTTGTAAGGAGTAACTCTGGCACACTGAGGTTAATTAGATATAAATGTTGCCAGCAAAACTTTTAAAAGCACTGTATTCCCTCAGTACGTAGGCAAGTGTGAAGAAATGTAAAATGAAGTATCCCAAAAAGGCAACTCAGATGACACTGGAACTAATATAAGTATATTTCGTATTTATGAATAAATATGGAAATATCTTTCAGAAAGTGTGAGTATGATGAGAAAATTTATTTTATATGTTGGACTTTTGCAGGTCGAAATGAGTGCATTACTTTTAGTAAACTGCTTCAAAGAGAAATAGCAGTGATTTTACATTTCTTTTACAATGCTTAGACACATTGAACTAAATAAGGTTTAAATCTGTGTATAAAGAGACACACACACACGTATATAATTAAAGTGATAATTTTCACACAACATGTTTATTGTCCTACCCCCAAATTTTTAAAATATTGACAGACTAGCTATATTACAACTTTACATTTTGATATTTTAATTTTTTCTAGAATTTCAAGAAAATCTTAGTTTCAGCTATCTCTTTCCATTTATATGTAACGATGCTGCTGTTGAGCCACATTGATATGGCTGTTTTCCACTCCTGGCGTTTTACTTAGCCAGTTGGTTAAACATAAAGCTTTCCTACAGAAAAGACAATGGATCTGGAATCATAAATCTCTTCTTACTTCTGTCAGTTGAGACACTCAAACTTTCTGATGCTTAATTTGCTAAGTTCCAGTATTGTGACTACAATCATCACTAACCCCTTTGCTTTATTTTTAATGTATGTCAACTAAAAATAAATATGTCAGATGTATTACTGATCAGTTTGTGCTGTCATGGCAAAATACCATAGACTGAATGACTTAAACAACAGAAATGTATTTCTTCACAGTTTTGGAGGCTGGAAGTCTAACATCAGTCAAGGTGTCAGCTGAGTTGGGCTGTGATGGGTCCTCTCTTTCTGGCTTATAGATGACTGCCTTCTTTCTCTGTGCTCCTCACATGCCTGCTTTTCTGTGCGTGTTTGTGGCAGGGAGAGAGAAAGAGAGAGAGAGAGAGAGAGAGAGAGATCTGGTATGTCTTCCTCTCCTTCTAAGGATACTTGTTTTATAAGATTAAGACCTCACTCTATGACCCTATGTAACTTTTATTATCTCCTTATAAGTTTATCTCAAAATACTGTCATATTACAAGTTAGGGATGGATCATGCAAAATTTGGAGGGACAAAATTCAGCTCATACGAGCAGAGTTTTGCAAACCATAAATTACAGAGTATATATAGATGATATTATTTCTGTTTGGTTTTACTTATTATAGGAATATCCTCCTTAGGAAATTACTGTAATTAGCTCACAAATATAATACACTATATGTACAATCTTGTTTTTAATATATATTCTGATAAAGTAAATCAACTGGATCTCATTCAACAAAGAAAAATAGAAAAGTCTCACAGATTTCTTTAAATGTCTCTAGTAATAGCGCTGCTTCACCATTTTAGAAGGATGGTACTTCCTAGTAAATTTTTCCCTTAATTATTAGCTGAGTTACATTCAGTAATTACAACTAGTTATATCATCAATAGTTCCTGTCTCTTCCGGCTTAAATGACACTCATGTTTCACATTCAACACAGTGTGGATTCAAAATCATCATACTTCTTTTTTCTTTTACTAAGTTCTTTTACACAGTGGCTCATGAAACAGAAAGTAATTTACTTTTCAGTATAACTAGGGAAGATATGTGTCACAGGGTATAAGGGAGCAAAAATAAATTGCTGCTAGGTCTCTGCTGTGGGGCTAACACTCTGGATCATTGAAGTAAAAAGAATTGTTGCCAAGGCTTCGAAGTCTGGAAGGTTTCCATGATAATCCTTCCCCACAGAGGTAAACTCGTCATTTGGAGACACATTTAAAATGGGACATAGAATTCTACACTAGATAAAAAATGGTTTTAGATATAAGACTTCTGTTTTTTGTCACTCATTTCTATAAATATTTTCTAAAAAAAAAAAAAGAAAAGAAAGAAAGAAAGAAAAGAAAACCTAACCATGTATTTGTGTAGAAATAGCAACTCAGTGGAGTGACACTGTTTTAAATATCTGTGACCTTGAGAAAATGCCTTTCTTGTTCTTGAGAAGTCAGTCTAAGGAGGATGCAGCAAAAGGCATGCTATGAGTAACCTGCCACATGACAGAAACTTGATGACAATAAATGACTATGGAAAAAATTAATTTGAGAAGTAATGAGTCATCATAAGCTTTACATCAAAAAGTAAAGAACATATCCTTGTAAGTCCTTTGGAAAATTATGTGTACAGATTACAAGTTCAAGTACAAATGAACCTTTTGGCATTAAATGAATAAAAGGGCATAAATGGATAAATAAATAAAAGCAGGCAAGACAGAGTCTATAGTGTAGTACTATCACTAGTGTTTTCCAAGTCAATGTTTTAATTAAAAAGGAATAAATTATTATAGAGTAAACCACATCATTTTTCTTTTCCAACTTGCTTCCATCTCATTATATTTAAAGAAAATTTATATGCAAGCTTTAGTATGTATGAACTTGATTCGCATACAAAGTAAGAATGGCAATTTCACTTAAAATTAACTCATTAAAAATTATAACTCCTGGTTCGGCACGGTGGCTCATGCCTGTAATACCAGCACTTTGGAAGGCAGAGGTGCGCGGAACACTTGAGTTCAGGAGTTCAAGACCAACCTGGCCACCATAGTGAAACAATATCTCTACTCAGATTACAAAATTAGCTGGGCATGATGGCAGGCACCTGTAATCCCAGCTACTCGGTAGGCTAAGACTGGAGACTCACTGGAACCCTGGAGGTGGAGGTTGCAGTGAACCAAGATCCCACCACTGCGCTCCAGCCTGGGCAACAAAGAGCAAAACTCTGTCTCAAAAAAAAAAAAAAAAAAAAAAAAAAAAAGTATAACTATCACAGTATAGATACATGTTTTCCAAAACTCCAAAAAACAGTGAAACTGTTAAAAAATGTTACTATTCATCTTTGGATAGATTACAACAGCATTTATGAAACTCTTTCCCAGACAAGTATACACCACTTGCTCCTGTGCCTTAGGGAGGACAGATGTCATAACATAGACATTATTGATGCAGTAATTCATGGATAGTTTTTCTTATTAACATTGCTAAAATTAAGTTCACGATTTTGTTTTCGTTTTTGTTTTTCACTTTGTGTGGGAGCTATTGACTCCTGTCCTTTTGTTTTTTGAGGGCTTCTTTCAAGGTGTGGACATCAAACCCGCTCATTCCAAAACACATCATTGTGGTTTATTGAGGAACATATTAAGACATAATAGAAAGAGGCAAAAAGATACATATGTTTTGTGGTCCTGAAAGCATCATATGAAATCAAACCTGAAATGGCAAAAGGAGAAAGTTCTCTTCCACCTTGTACCATGTTAACAAATCCTGTATTTAAATTGTCCAGTTTTTGGTTGCTTGTATCATTCTCCACATGCAATAGTCCAAACACTTGGGAGGGATATCCTGCTTTATACGTGTCTACAAACCAGGACTTTCACTCAGACCATGGTTGTTTTATAACATTTGGTTTACACATTTTTAAATGTTTTTGGATGTTTCATTGTTTAGTCAGCAGGTTGTGAGAGAAAAAAATTAAAAAGAACCATATGCTCCCTGAACTGAGAGAGCATTATGGAAGAAGTCAAAACAGGGCAATAATATGTTTCAAACTGATTTCAAATTATAATGTCTTTGGAAAATAATATAAAATGTCCTCAAAGTGACAAATTTTATGGCAAATATATATTTTCAAATGAAATGTGACTGTAATCATACCCTTAAAAAAACTATTTTTGTACCAAATATTGTATCTACACAGACTTTGCTTTCATAGAATAATAATCATATCAATCTATATGATAAAACAAATTACAGATAGTCATTTATATGGTAATAAATGTTTTTAGGAGCAAAAAAAATGGTTTATATGCAAAACTGTTCTGACCTTGAACAAAATAGCATCTTTTGACATATTTTGTGTGTAAAACTTTAAAATAATATTAATAAATCACTGTGATTATTTTTGTGCCAAACTTAAATACTTAACATCCAAGCCTGAGCAGCATATTTAAATATTGCATGAATTATTTATATATAAAAACTAATTTTTAAAATATAAATCTAAATACATGTGTGAAATAATGGCACATAATAGATATTTTCAAGGTTGGCATTTTAACCAGAAACTTTTTTTAGAACAACTTAGCCCATGCATACTCTAATACAGACATGACATGCTCTTCTTACTTCTACAAAGAAATTCTTCAAAATGCAAAGAAATTGTCTCTTTTGATTAAATTTTGGCCATATATTTGAAATTTTGCATCTATTAGAGAGTTCTGCTAAAAGCCAACTATAATATTTGGCAGGTGGATGTCCAGTGATAAATTTTATACACTAAAACTTTGATTTTACCTTGATATAGTTCTGTGGATCTAGTACAAACAATATCATCTTTGAACCTACTAGTGGTTATTTCAGTTCCTCAGTAAAACTGGAAATATTTTCAGAAATCCATCTCAATTGGAGCCCTGAAATAATTTTAGAATCTTCTCCCAGGATATGCCATCTTCCTTAAAATCAAACTCCTGTTAGTCACTGGGTACAGAATTGCTCTACATCCTGAAGTCAGTCCTAGATAGATCACTCCTAAGAGACTGATCCTTTTCATCCTAAGGGCATTATCTGTTTAATTCTGGAATCCACCACCAGGCACCAATGTTATGGGTGGATTATGAATACTCAGCATTCACACTGGACATAGATATCTGAAAAAGGTTTAAACAACAATTTAATCATTTAGATATTCGTTCTTAAATTAATATGCAACTATGTGACTATTTTACATCAGAATTATTATCTCAGTTTCAATAACCCCAGCATCTTAGATAGTGGCGAACATAGAGTAATCAATCCATATGAAAGACTTTCAAAGGAGGTAATTAACAAGGTTCAGAAAGTGAAATACCACTTGAAGCAAAATACAAAGAAAGAAATAATGCAATAGTAAATTTTATGTGTCAACCTCACTGGGCCAAGGGATGATCAGATGTTTTGTTAAACATCATTTCTGGGTGTGTCTGTGAGGGGGATTGCAGAAGAAATTAGCATTTAATCTGTGAACTCAATAAATGGTTCTTCCCAATGTAGGTAGACATCATTCAATTTATTGATAGTCTGAAACAGAAGAAGAAGAAAGTTTGAATTCTCTCTCTCTGTACGACTTTATGAGCTGAAAAATCGATCTTTCCCTTCCCTTGGATCTCCTGGTTCTCAGACCTTCAGACTGAAACTGTCACATGATGCTTGGAGTGTTGCTTCGCCAACCGGAAATCTCTGTGGCCAGTGGTGCTTTTGCTCAATATTTGCTTGGCCCACTGGGCTTGTTCCACTCACTTAGACTGGGCAGGCTACACTCAACTTGCACTACCAGCCTGGATACCAAACCTGCCAAGGGTGAGCAAGCATGGGGTCTGGCCACAGTGCACAGCCAGCGCTCCGGCTACAGTGGCACAGGTATCTTCAGCTGCTAGCACGGGTGCTGCCTCACTGTGAGGCTGCAGCTGGGCCGGTAACACCACAAGCAGTTTCTTCAACTGGCACCAAAGAATGCGGTGGTGCCCAGAAGTGAGATGCCAGAAACCACAGAGCCCCAGAGAGGGCATAACAGCCTGGTCTGGGTAGCTTCTATATCTGGGCTTTCCACAAGACCCAGCTGTCTGTTTATTTTTTTAATTTTTTTCCTTTTTTGTTTTTTGAGAAAGAGTTTCACTCTTGTCACCCAGGCTGGAGTGCAATGGCACAAACTCCGCTTACTGCAAACACTACCTCCTGAGTTCAAGTGATTCTCATGCCTTAGCCTCCCAAGTGTCTGTAATTACAAGTATGTGTCATCACATCCAGCTAATTTTTGTATTTTTAGTAGAGATGGGGTTTCATCATATGGGCCAGGCTGGTCTCGAACTCCCAACCTCAGCCTCCCAAAGTGCTGGGATTATGGGGGTGAACCATGGCGCCCAGCCTCCCCTTCTGTGTTTTCTTCTTCTTCTGTGCAACGTAGCAAACGAAGGGTGTGTTTTGGCCCTTCCGTGTTATAGCTCTTTAGTACCACCATTTGACAGGTCCCAAGTTCTTTTCCTGTGTCCAGGAAGAATGAGGTATGCAGACAAGTGGAGAGTGAGCAAGGTGAAGAGGAGTTTTACTGAGTAACAAATCACCTTAGAGGACACCCACAGTGGGTAGCTCCTGTCTGCAGACAGGATGTCCCACGGAGTGTTCAATGCTTAGAAGAGAAAACTGGAGTGCTTATCTCCACTCCATGGGTAGGTCATCTCATCAAGTGCTCAGCTCTCAACAGAGGGGAAACTCTGGGGTGGACAGCCTCTCACAGCAGCTGGTTGTTCTGATGTTTTCCAGAGTCTGGCTGAGTCTGCGGGTTTTTAAAGGCTTCAGATGGGAGGAAGTGTGTGCTTACCAGTTCATGGGCAGCCACGGGTGGGCTAAGGAAAGGCACCTAAATTCCTACTCCAGTCTGCAGGAGTGGCAGCCTGGCCCCCAGGCTTCAGGCCTTCCCTAGCTTGAAGGTGGGGCTTCACAGGAAAACTGCTCCTTTCTGCCCTGGAGTCTGTCTACCTCCAGGGCGGAAAGGGGCAGTTTCATGGTGTTCATAGTGCCCAGGCTGTTCACGCTGAGGGGTTCCTACAGGTCAGTGCCAAGCTGCCCTCAGCATCCCCTGTCCTCCCTCTCATGCTCCTTGGCATCAAAAGTCCAGAGTCAGCACTGACCCAAGCATGTGCACACTGGGCCAGGTTGTGACAGCACCCAGTCTCGGCCTCAACTTTGCTCATACAGGAGTGGGCACTGGGAGTAGGGAGAGGCCAGGCAGCAGGAGCATGCACTTCTGAGTCCCCCAAGAGTGCAGAGATGCCTGGGTGTGGGCAGCTGCAGCTGCACCTGGGAGGGTGGGGATCCTGCCTGCTCCCAGCTCCCAAGAGCACAGGGATGTGCAGGTCTGCAGCTGCAGCTGTGTAGCTGCAGCTGCGCCCAGGAAGCGTGAAGCTCCCATTGCGCCAACTCAAAGGGGGTAGGGCTTTTGCATGTTTCCAGCACCTACTGGCTCCAAGGAGCATGCAGCATTGGCTGCATCTTCCCCACTGCTGCCAGTGTCATGGCTGTGGCTACTCAAGGTAGGTCATCATCGCCATGAGAACTAGAATCTATGCAATCACTTCTCTGGCTCTCAGGTCTTCTAATTACGCCACAGATTTTCTTGGGTCTTCAGTATATAGATCACACATCATGAGACTTCTCAGCTTCGTAACTGCATGGGCCAATTCTACGTAATCAATCTCATCATATATATGTGTGTATGCATGCTCTATTGGTTCTGTTTCTGTGCAGAATCTTGACTAATACAAATAATTTTGATATTATCAATGTTTTCTTTTTATTCTTTGTTTGTCCTCAGAATTTCACATTTTTCTATTATATATATGGCTCCTTTTCCAGAAAGGTGGCCCTGCAATTTGACTTTTCCAGAAAAATTGATTCCATATATACCACTAAAAATGCTTATCAAATGATGTCATAGGATTGGTGTTCGATATGTATTTTCCTTTATCATAATTTGCACATTCGTTTGCTGATTTTCTCAGCTTCTATTTTTAAAATTATTGAACTTTAATTAGGTTATTTTGATATCGTCTTATGGAGATTACTTTTGGGTATTTTAATCTTAGTTAAGTGCCGCTTGCTGCTTTGTGCTGTACTTACCATTTATGTTAAAATAGAGATAAATGTTTTCTTTACTAGAAATCTTTTAAGTATACTAATTTAAAATAAATTTATTCCCAGATATTTTTTTGAATGTTCATATTATATCAATACATTTAACAAATATTCAGAGAAAAGTTACTACATGTGATGGCTCAAACATACATATAATGTATAATGTAAAGTAAACATATGATATGCTTTGTAGGTTTTGGAGAAAAATTGTTGAGGAAAATGAATATATATCCTTACTTCATCCACTAGGTTGGGGGAGAAATATTTTTAATGTGCATTTGTAATGTACAGAGAATTTAGCTTTAGACACCAAAAACTATTTGGTGACAGATTTGCTCTGATTCTATTAAGAATAAAAATAAAATAAAACTGGGCAAAATATGAAGCAGCTAATTTCAGAAACATAACGCTGACCTGTGCTGATTGAGGGAACACATGATAATGTGAGATGCAGTCTCACCTGGGTGCCTATATAAGTAAGGTAGAGCCCAAGCATAGTACAGCGGTCTCACTGAGTTACACAGGCATAATGTGCAGTTGGAAGCAGCTTACTTTTCTAGAATTAAGCAAATTAATTCTTGTTCTGGAGAAGATGGAGCTGAGTGAGTTTTGGGACACGCATTTTGTACGGGTCTCCTGTTGGTCCTTGTTCACATTTGGTCTGAGATCTCAGGACACAGCAGAGAGCAGCTATTATGAGATTTAGAGACGAATCATCATGCACTTTAGAAAAATGCTGAAATTCTATACTATTCAACATGGAAAAACTTCAGAGGATCTAAGAAATTCAGCTGAGCCTCTAGAAAGCCCATGCTTCAGGAGAAAAAAACGTTAAGTAAATGCCATACCTTAGGATGAAGTTAGAAAGGAAATAGATGTGCTCTAAAAATAAGTAAGATCATGCCTCAGAGAATAAAAAGGATCCAGCAGGAATTTAGCTGTCTGAAAGATCAAAACTAATTACCCTCTAAGGAAAGACAAATAAATATAATTTGTCAATCATCAGGGATAGTATACAAACAACACATACAAAAAAGTAGAAAACATTGATCACCAGTTTTAGTAGTTGTTATTTAGTTTCCTAGTTATTTTCCTTATATATAATTATGTCATTTGCAAATAAAGGAGTTTAATTTCTCTTTTCTCCAATTTTTACAACTTTTTCATGTCTTATTGAATAGGTTACATGATATATACTTTATTATTTTTCAGTAGATAGAGTTTTCCAAAGAACACATGTAATCATTGTAGCAACCATTAAAAGCAATTCATAGAGGTATAGGTAAACACCCTTGAAATAAATAGAATTATCTATCTATATGTATATGTCTATGTATCTCTATCTATCTATCTATCTATCTATCTATCTATCTATCTATCTACCTATCTATCTATGATCTATCTGTCATTCTATATATCTAAATATCCCAAAAGAATTTTTTAAAAGTTAAAAGAAAGAGAGGAAAGAAAAGAGATGGGACAGATAGCAAACAAAGAGCAAGAGGTGAATGTAAACCCAAATACCTTAAAAAAGTACTTTACAATTAAAGTATAGAATAAACACTACCTATATGCTGTCTGCTAGAGATACAACTTAAATACGGAGACACAAGTAGAAAGTATAAAAGTGGAAAAAGATATACCCTATAATCATTAAAAATGAAAAAGATTTGAGTGACTGTATTAATATCAGATGATAGAGATGTCAAGATAGAGAACACTAGTTAAGGTTTTAAATGGAATTTCATAATGGTGAAATGAAAAATTAAGAAAGACACAAAAAGCCTAATATGAATTCATCTAACAAAGCATTTCAAAATATCTGAAACCATTTCGCATGATAGTGAAGAAAGAAAAAGTTGAAACTGCAGTCATAAAGATTGAACACCATTTTCCTGTTGATTGATAGAATAAGAATACTAAATAGTCATTAAGTCTGTAAAATATTTAACAGCTAGCTGCTAACTTTAGTAGTCAACCTTTATTAAACACAACTCAAAACTGTAGAAAAAATTTATCAACTTGGACCATGTCTTGTGCCATACACAAAGTTTCATGAAATTTCAAATGAGTAAAACTTACAGAGTAGGATAACAAGGTTGTAGAACACAAGGCCAGCATACAAACATTTATTTCTATATAGTTAAAAACTGGAAAATAAAAATTTAATATTGAAAAACACAAAAATACGTAACAAAGATTAATTTAACAAATGATATGTATAAATCTTCCACAAACAATAGAAAATATTAGAGATAAAAAATTTTTGGTATGTCAATAAAGCAAAATACCATCATTATAAGTTTGAAGATTCAATTTTTTTAAATGTTAGTTGTCCTTAAAGTAATATAGTCATTAACACAACTCCAATAAAAATTCTAAAAATGATTTCATAAAATCAAAAAAAGTTAATTCCAGAATTTACGGATAAATAGAAAGGAAGAAAACAAAGCAAATTTCTTAGGAGCTCTGCAGCTTCAAATTGTATATCTTGATCAAATACTCTGGACAACTTCAGGTCACCAAAAGAGTTATTCTAATTCTATTGGAAGGGTTAGAAAAAAATCCTGGGAATTGTAAAATAATTTTCTCCACAAGACAGTGGTTTTAACTTTGAATAATTTAAAATTAAATGCAAATATTGATATTGTAATAATATTTAAATAATTCAATTATTTCATGAATAGCTAAAAGCATTTCATTTTAGTCATTTGGTGTTTGTGAGAGATTCAAGTATAAGGGAGTGTCAAATAAGTTACCATTATAAATTAAGTATGAAATTCTATTGAATAACAGATTCAAGTTTTCAGTTATAAGTTTAAAGGTAGAAGAGAACTTTACATTTTTAAGTAATAGCAGTATATTCAGAAAGCATAATATTAACCATATTTATGTGTTTTTTAGAGTAATGTGTGAGGAGGCTTTGCTGATTTGTGCTTAGAAATCAAACACAGTAAATTAGTAAATGCATTTTTAAATATGTAAGTAAATTTAATTACAGAAACTAATATGGTTTGGCTGTGTCCCACCCAAATTTCATCTTGAATTGTAATTCCCACAATCCTTATGTGTCATGGGAGTAATCCAGTGGGAGGTGACTGAATCATGGAAGTAGATCTTTCCTGTGCTGTTCTCATGATAGTAAGTCTCATGAAATCTAATAGTTTTAAAAATGGGAGTTTTCCTGTACGTGTTCTCCTTTTGCCTGCTGCCATCCTTATAAGACATGACTTGCTCCTCCTTATCTTCTGCCATGATTTTGAGTCTTCCCCAGCCACTTGAAACTGTAAGTCCAATTAAACCTCTTTCTTTTGTGAATTTCCCAGTCTCAGGTATGTATTTATCAGCTGTGAGAAAATAAACTAATACAGTATATAGGTACCAATAGAGAAGGGTGTTGCTGAAAAGATACCCGAAAATGTGAAAGCAACTTTAGAACTGCATAATAGGGAGAGGTTGGAACAGCTTGGAGGGCTCAGAAGACAGGAAAATGTGGAGAAGTTTAGAACTTCCTAGAGACTTGTTGAATGGCTTTCACCAAAAGCCTGATAGCAACATGGACAATAAGGTCTAGGCTGAGGTGATCTTAGATGGAGATGAGGAACTTGTTGGGAAATGGAGCAAAGGTGACACTTGTTAGGTTTTAGAGAAGAAACTGGCAGCATTTTGCCTCTGCCCTAGAGATTTGTGGAACTTTGAACTTGAGAGAGATCATTTAGTCTATCTGGCGAAAGAAATTTCTAAGCAGCAAAGCATTCGAGAACTGACTTGGGTGCTGTTAAAGGCACTCAGTTTAAGGAAAGCAGATCATGAAAGTTCAGAAAATTTGCAGCCTGACAATGTGATAGAAAAGAAAACCCACTTTCTGAGGAGAAAATCAGGCTGGCTTCAGAAATTTGTGTAAGTTACAAAGAGCTGAATGTTTGTCACCAAGACAATAAAGAAAATGTCTCCAGGGCATGTCAGAGGTCTTCACGGCAGCCATTCCCATTGCAGGCCCAGAGTCCTGAGAAAAAATAGTTTAGTGGGGCAGACCAGAGATCCCCAGGCTGTGTACAGTCTAGGGACTTGATAACATGTGTCCCAGCCACTCCAGCTGTGACTAAAAGGGGCCAAGGTACAGTTTAAGCTGTTGGTTCAGAGGGTAGAAGCTGCAAACCTTGGCAGCTTCCACATGGTGTTGAGTCTGCAGGTACACAGAAGTCAAGAAAAGAGGTTTGGAAATCTCTGCCTAGATTTCAGAAGATGCATGGAAATGTCTGGATGCCCAGGCTAAAGTTTGCTGCAGGGGCAGGGTCCTTATGGAGAACCTCTACTAGGGCAGTGTCAAAGGGAAATGTGGGTTCAGAGCCCCCACACAGAGTCCCTACTGGGGCACCACCTAGTGGAGCCATAAGAAGAGGGCTCACCATCCTCCAGACCCCAGAATGTCAGATAAACAGACAACTTGCACCATGCTCCTGGAAAAGCCACAGACACTCAATGCCAGCCCGTGAAAGCATCCAGAAGGGAGGCTATACCCTGCAGAGCCACAGGGGCAGAGCTGTCCAAGGCCACAGGAACCCACCTCCTGCATCACCAGGACCTGGTTGTGGGGCATGGAGTCAAAGAAGATCATTTTGGAGCTTTAAGATTTGACTGCCCTGCTGGATTTCCAACTTACACGGGGCCTGTAGCCCCTTCATTTGGCCAATTTTTTTCTTTTTCCATTTGGAATGGTTGTATTTACCCAACATCTCTATCTCCATAGTATCTAGGAAGTAACTAACTTACTTTTGATTTTACAGGCTTATAGGTGGAAGGGACTTGCCTTGTCTCCAATGAGACTTTGGGCTGTGAACTTTTGAGTTAATGCTGAAATGAGTTAAAACTCTAGGGAACTGTTGAGAAGGTATGATTGGTTTTGAAATGTGAGGACATGAGATTTGGGAGGGGTAAGGGATGAAATAATATGTTATGTCTGTGTCCCCACCCAAATCTTATCTTGAATTGTAACTCCCACAATTCCCATGCATTGTGGGAGAAACCCAGAGGGAAGTGATTGAATCATGGGTGCTGGATGGCCTTTCTTGTGCCATTCTCGTGATAGTAAGTCTTGTGAGGTCTGATAGCTTTAAAAACGGGAGTTTTCCTGCACAAGCTCTCCCTTTGTTGCCATTCACATAAGAGCTGACTTTCTCCTCCTTGCCTTCTGCAATGGTTGTGAGTCTTCCACATCCACGTGGAACTGTAAGTGCAGTTAAATCTCTTTCTTTTGTAAATTATCCAGTCTCAGTTATGTCTTTACCAGCAGCATGAAAACTGACTAATACACCCACTTAAATGTGCTGGCTAGTATTTACTGGAATTATGGATAATATAAGTTTTTCAGTTTGAACTAAAAAAGTGTAAAAACAAACTTCTTAGTTTTTTAAATTTTGGCAAATTTTGTATTAATTTTTAAAACTATTGATAATACTAATCGTGTTTTTATTTGTAATAAGTAAGCTGAATTCAAGGACACCACAAAGTTAGCTTGTGTAACTTTTAAATTTTTTCATTTAAAAAAGTGCTACCATCTTTGTATTTTTCTTCCTCTTGGCAATGTTTTAGCCATTAAATTATTTCTTCCTTTATTAGGTAATATCAGTTTTCTTAAAACACTTTAATCCTTTATCTATACCTACATCAGGAGCTTAAGAATACCCTGGTGGTTATGAGTGGGTTTAAGTGTTCCATCTGTGGCTCAAATAAGTGTACACATATTTAATGTATTTAGTGCAAAAAGTACATTTTTCTTTTTAAAAATTTTTTAGCTTTTAAGTTCAGGAGTACATGTGCAGGTTTGTTACATAAGTAAACTTGTGTCATGAGAGTTTGTTGTACAGAGTATTTCATCACCCAGGTATTAATCCTGGTACTCATTAGTTATTTCTCCTGATCGTCTCTCTTCCCCCACCCTCCACCCTCTGATAGGCCCCAGTGTGTGTTGTTCCCCTCTATGTGTCTATGTGTTCTCATCATTTAGCTCGCAATTACAAAGACATGAAATCAACCTAAATGCCCATGTATAAAGAAAATGTGGTACACATACACCTTGGAATGCTGTGTAGCCATAAAAAAGAACAAGATCATGATCTTTGCAGGGACATGGGTGGAGCTAGAAGATACTATCCTTAGCAAACTAATACTGTAGACATCTGTGGAGCACTGAACTTGAGAGAGATGATTCAGGGTATCTGGCGAAATAATTTTTTAAGCAGTGAAGCATTCGAGAGGTGACTGAGTGTAAAAGTTTGAAAAACGTGCAGCCTGACAGCGCAGTAGAAAAAGAAAAACCTATTATCTGGAGATAAATTTAAGCCTTGTGCAGAAATTTGCATAAGTAACAAGGAGCCAAATGCTAATCATCAACACAATGGAGAAAATATCTTCAGGATTTGTCAGAAACCTTCACAGCAGCCCCTTCCCCTCACCAATCAGAGGCTTTGGAAAGAAAAATGGTTTCCTGGGCTTGGTCCAGGGCCCTTTTGCTGTGTGCAGCCTCAGGATTGGTGGTGGCCTCTGTCCCAGCCAGGTACAATGTCTGGAGTGGCCTTTTAACAATGGTGCAAGCCCCAAGTGTTGGCAGCTTCCAAGTGATGTTGGTCCTGTGAGTGCCGTACAGGCAGAGCCCTCATGGAGAACCTCCGCTGTGGCAGTGCAGAAAGGAAATGTGAAGTTGGAGTTTCCACACAGAATTACCACTGAGACACTGCCTAGTGGAGCTGTGAGAAGAGGGCCACTATTGTCCAAACCTCAGAATGGTAGACCCCCTGAGAGCTCACTCTGTGCATCTGGAAAAGCCCCAGATGCTGGATTCCAATCTGTGAAAGCATGCAGGAGAGGGTTTGTACCCTGCAAAGCCACCAGGGGCAGAGTGTTCAAGGTCGTGGGAGGCCAGCTCTCCCATCAGCATGATCTGGATGTGAGACATAACATCAAAGGAAATCATTTTGGAACTGTAAGGTTTAATGACTGCCCTATTGGATTTCAGACTTGCTTGGGGCCTACAGACTGTTTTGGTCAATTTCTCCGATTTGGATCAGTTATATTGACCCAATACCTGTACACCCATTGTATCTTGGAAGGAACTAACTTGTGTTTGATTTTACAGGCTCATAGGCATAAGGGACTTGCCTTGTTTCAGATGAGACTTTGAACTGGGACATTTTGGTTAATGCTGGAATAAATTATGATTTTGGGTACTGTTGGAAAGACATGATTTGCTTTGAAACGTGAAAGGGACATGAGATTTGGGAGGCTCCAGAGGCAGAATGATATGGTTAGGCTTTGTATCCCCACCAAAATCTCACCTTGAATTGTAACCCCATAATCCCCACCTGTTGTAGGAGACCTGGTGGCAGGTAATTGAATCATAAGGGTGGTTTCCTCCATACTGCTCTTGTTATAGTGAGTGAGTTCTCATGAGATCTGATGGTTTTATAAGTGTCTGTCATTTCCCTTGCTGGCATTCATTCTCTCTCTTGCTGGGCTGTGAAGAAGTGTCTTCCACCGTGATTGCAAGTTTCCTGAGGCCTCCCCAACCATGTGAAACTGTGAGTCAATCAAACCTCTTTTCTTTCTAAATTACCCAGTCTCGATATTTCTTCATACCAGTGTGAGGACAGACTAATACAACAAAAATCCATCAGAGACTATTGTGAACACTTCTATGCACATAAGCCAAAAAATCAAGAAGAAATTGATAAATTCTTGGACTCACACACCTTCCAAAGACTGAACCAGCAAGAAATTGAATCCTGAGCCAGACCAATAAAGAGTTCCAAAATTGAATCGGTAATATACAGCCTACCAACCAAAAAAGAGCCCTGGAGCAGACAATGGCAATGCCATTCTGGACATAGGAACTGACAAAGCTTTCATGATGAAGGTGAAGATGCCAAAGCAACTGCAACAAAAGCAAAAACTGACAAGTGAGATCAAATTAAACTAAAGAGCTCCTTCACAGCAAAAAAAGCTATCAGCAAAATAAACAGACAACCTGCAGAATGGGAGAACATTTTTGCAACTATGCATCTGACAAATTTCTATCATCCAGCATCTATAAGGAATTTAATACAAATACAAGAGAAAAACAATCCCATTAAAAGGTGGGCAAAGGACATAAGCAGACATTTCTCAAAAGAAGACATACATGCAGCCAACCAGCATATGAAAAGGAGCTTAATATCACTGATCATTAGAGAAATGCAAATCAAAACCACAATGAGATACCATCTCACACGAGTCAGAATGGCTACTATTTAGAAGTCAAGGAAGGCATGGTGGCTCATACCTGTAATCTCAGCACTACAGGAAGCTGAGGTGGGTGGGTCACTTGAGGTCAGAAGTTCAAGACCAGCCTGGTCAACATGGGGAAACCCTTTCTTCACTAAAAATACAGACATTAGTTGGGTGCGTTAGTGCCTGCCTATAATCCCAGCTACTCTGGAGGCTGAGGCAGGAGCATCGTTTGAACCCAGGAGGTGGAGGTTGCAGTGAGCCAAAATTGTGCCACTGCACTCCAGCCTGGGTGACAGAGTTAGACTCACCTCAAAAAAGTCAAAAAATAGCAGATAGTGGTGAGGTTGCAACGAAAATAAAAATATTTTATACACTGCTGGAGGAGGGAGTGTAAATTAGTTCAACCATTGTGGAAAGCAATGTGGCAATTCCTCAAAAATCTAAAAACTGAACTGCCATTTTACTCGCAATCCCATTACTTGGTATGTACCCAGAGGAATACAAAGCATTCTACCATGAAGACATGCACGTGAATGTTCATAGCAGCACTGTTCACAATAGCAAAGACATCAAATCAACCTAAATGCATACCAATGGAAGACTGGATAAAGAAAATATGGTACATATATGCCACGGAATTATATATAGACAGCAAAAAAAGAAGATCATGTCCTTTGAAAGAATATTGATGGAGCTAGAGGCCGTTATCCTTAGCAAACTAACACAGGAACAGAAAACTTAATACTGCATGTTCTCATTTACAAGTTGGAACTAAGTGATGAGAACTCTTGAACACAAAGAGGGGAACAACAGACACTGAGGCCTAACAGAGGGTGGAATGTGGAAGAAGAGAGAGGAGCAGAAAAAATAACTATTCGGTGCCAGCCTTAGTGTCTGAGTCATGTAATAATTTGTAAGTAAAACCTCTGTGACATGAACTTACCTATAAAACAAACTTACCTATAAAACAAACTCTAACCTAAAATAAAAGTTTAAAAACATCAAAATAAATAAAAACTTTGTTTTTCCTGTTGTGTTTAGTGTTCTATAAATTTCAGTTTGGTCAAGGTAGTTGTTAGTGTGTTTATTTCAAATTACATATAAGTTTTCTGATGTTTGTGTCTAGTTCTATCAAATCCTTAATGGTGTCCGTTAATATCTCCAACCATCATGGTGTCTATGTATATTTATATTTTCTTTAATTTAATAAATTTGCTTTAAGTTCTACTATTGAGCAAATATTGTTTATTATTGCTATGTCTTCATGACATCTTGATCCTTTTATTAATGTTTATCTTTATTTCTGATAATATACTTTGCCTGAAAATCTTCTGTATCTGATAATGTATCCATTTCCTTATTCTTATGCTTAGTTTTTGCATCATGTAAATATTTTTGCCCTTTTACTTTCACCTTATCTATGTTTTATATTAAACATGTGTCTCTTGCAGATAGCATCTATCTATGTTTTATAAATTTATTCATTTATTTCTATTATTTAATATAATAATAATCCACATGGATGCATAATGTCTAGCATCTTAATTTTCTTGGTCCCCTCTGCTTTTTGTTTCTTTTTCCCCTTGTTTTGCCTTAATTTAAATAACTGGATATTTATTTAGAATTATATTTTAACTGATCTCTTGGCAATGTAACACTTATTTATTTGCATTATTTTAGCTCTTGCTGAAAAGATTATAATATACATTTGTAACTTGTCACAGTCTATTAAGAGCTACATTGTACAAATTTATGTAAAATGTGCACATCACACAATGATTTAAGACAATTTAACATCTCTGAAGTACTTTATGCCTTGTTTTATGTGTATTATGTTTCTATTTATCACAAGCTCCCGGAGATACTGCTATAATTTGTACACCGTTATATATATTTTAAAGAAACATATAGGACAAACATAGTCTGCAAGTTTATCAAATCATTTACTTTCCAGCGCTCTTCATTCTTTCTTGAAAATCCAAATATCTACTCTGCATAATTTCTCTTTTGTTGAAATATTTATTTGTTTTATTATGCAAACATTGTTTTCATATTTTTAATATTTTTTAAATTTCACTTGTACTTTTTTTAAATTGTACTTTAGGTTCTGGGGTATATGTGCAGATCATGCAGGATTGTTGCATAGGTATATACAGGGCAAGGTGGTTTGTTGCCTTCATCCCCCTCTCACTTATATCTGGCATTTATCCCCATGTTATCCCTCCCCAACCTCCCCACCCCCCACTGTCCCTCTTCTAACCGCCCCCAACTGACCTCAGTGTGTGATGCTCCCCTCCCTGTGTCCATGTGTTCTCATTGTTCAACATCTACCTATGAGTGAGAACATGCCGTGTTTGGTTTTCTGTTCTTGGGCCAGTTTGCTGAGAATGATGGTTTCCAGATTCATCCTTGTCCCTTTGAAGGACACAAATTCATTGTTTGTTATGGATGCATAGTATTCCATGGTGTATATGTGCCACATTTGCTTTATCCAGTCTATTGCTGATGGACATTTGGGTTGGTTCCAAGTCTTTGCTATTGTAAACAGTGCCTCGATGAACATATGTGTACACGTGTCTTTATAATGGAACAATTTATAATTCTTTGGGTATATACCCAGAAATGGGATTGCTGGGTAGAATTGTATTTCTATTTCTAGGTCCTTGTAGAATCACCACAGTTTTCCACAATGGTTGCACTAATTTACGCTCCCACCAACAGTGTAAAAGTGTTCCTATTTCTCCACATCCTCTCCAGCATCTGTTGTCTCCAGATTTTTTAATGCTCACACTTGCATTTTTAAGGGCATGTTCATTAAATATAAAATGCTGTTTTATTTTGATTTGTATTTGTTTGACTCAAGGGTTTGATTGTGTTTCCTTTTACTAACAGTTTATAATATAATTACACTGTTTACTACTGTCTCCTATTTCTGATAAATTTGATTAGTTATTCAAATTTCTCCTGCCTTGTTTGCACTGTGTTATTTCTCTGTCCCCTTATAAGACATTGTCTGCATCTGGGGGTTCAGAAATTTGCCTATAATGTGCTTGGTATAAATTTATTTCTTACTGATTTTGCTTCTATGAATTTTTCACTATCTGAATTTATGTCTTTCAATAATTTGAGGTGTATGGGTCATCACCTATTAAAATAGTTTCTCTAAATGTTTTATTTCTTCTTCTCTTTTGGTTCTCTATTTACATCTATGCCAAATATTTTTATATTGCTTCACAAGCTCCTGATGTTTTGTTTATTATTATGTCCAATGTTATTTCTTTTCATACATCAAATTAGATAACTCTTTTATTGATCTGTATTCATTCTCACATATTTTTCAGTCCTCTCCAATCTTCTGCTAGGGTCACTTGATGATTTTTTTGTTATAATTTCCTGTATTGTGTCTTTCAGTTGTTTCATTTCTGCTTTTCTTTTGCAATAATAATTATTTATTTTTCTCTTTGAGCATACTTTCTGGTGTACTAATTTCAAAACCAAACTCACCACTAGGTTGGTTTCCATTTTCATTTTTCCTGAGTATATATAGGTCAAACTTGCTGTTACTTTATATGCATAGAAATTAGGATTCCATTTTAGATATTGCAAATAGTAAAATTTGAAGTCTTTGGATTCTGTTTTCCAAAGTTATTTATATTAAATTTAATAAGCAGACAGTCAATAAAAGCTACACTCAGACGCTAAAGTAAAATCTTATATCAGTTATTTTCACCTGACTTGGACTGCTAGGAATGCAACTGTGCAGGTATACCTTAGAGATCAGAGATTTGAGCAGAGACTATGTCAAGGGATTTTTTTTTTTTTCCTGCAGATTTCTCTTTTGCGTACATCTCCAACTCAGTTCTTCGGTTCTTTAAAGGAGACTACAGTTTTTCCACTTGGAATATAACCAGCCCATAATTGGCGGGTGCCCTACAGCAGAAATGCGCACATTGATAACTCTACCAGTACATTTTCCCCTCTTTTGGTTTTCCCATAATTTATAGTTACTTGCAGAAGGGACTGTTGATTTAATAGGAGCTACTATACCAGCACCCAGAAAATGAAATTTTAATTGTAGGGTAAGAATTTTTTTTCTGAAACATTAAAAAATGTTTGATATTCTTGTGTGTCTTCTCCATTCTTAATTTATAATTCTGTGACACACTTGGAAAGTTATCCTCTTTCTCCAAGTATTCTATTTTGGGCTTGACAGTATTTATTGAAAACCTTAGTAATAATTGGCCAAAATATCCTGAATGTGCAGTGTTTTAATCTTATTTTGTTTGAACCCTATAGGCATAACACAATACAGATATGACAGCATTTATTTTATTTCTCCATTAACTTACATTGTTAAGTCCAACTGCTTCAAGGTGAAGCAGTTGCTGTAATATTTATGAAAGTTACATTATTGCAGAGTCCATTACAAGAAAGGAAGCAGCTGGATCACAGGTTTTAGATATAACGTTTACTGCCCAAGGCTGTTATTTAAAATCCAGGACTGTCTAAAGTGGTGCGATCACCATTTTTCAAAACATACTTCCCATTTTCACTTGATTTTAGCCAAAAGGCTGAGAAGCAATGACTTACCATTTTCTATTAGTATTTTCTATGAAGTCAGAACCAAAACATATGAGGACAACTGCATTTATACATGTATCCATATTATATTTAGCATTCTATTTTTTTGGTCATGAACATCATTGAGAGGTTTTAGTAGTGTAGTGTTCGTTTTGTGATTTGATAAAAAGCATATTCAAAATTCTGATGAGCAGATGTCCTATTATATGTATGAGCAGTATGTCCTATTATATGTATGCACACATATATATATACACATAAGTATAATTGGTATATAATAGCATTTTATTTTTTTACATCATACTTTGAGGATGGACTTTGAGAAGAAAATGTCAGAGTGAGGAGCTTCATGGATCCATATGCCAATGAAGCAACACTGTCTGTTACAAATTTTAAAAGTAGACCACGCATGGTGACTCACGCATGTAATCCCAGAACTTTGGGAGGCCAACACTAGCGGATCATGAGGTCATGAGTTCGAGACCAGCCTGGCCAACGCAGTGAAACCTCCTCTCTACTGAAAAAAAAAAAAAAATTACCCGGGCATGGTGGCAGGTGCCTGTAATCCCAGCTACTCGGGATGCCGAGGCAAGAGAATCGCTTGAACCTGGAGGTAGAGGTTGCAGTAAGCCAAGATTGCACCATTGCACTCCAGCTTGGCAATTTGCATGACAATGTGAGACTCTATCTCAAAAAATAAATAAATAAATAAAAAATAAAGTCTCTGAAAATTATCCCGAGCAGAAAAAGTCAACTAAGAGACACTGTTGAAGAAAATATACTAAAATAAAATATATTAATTTTAATTATTGGAAAGAACAAGGAAAATCTGTGCACTGAGCCATAACCTACCACCTCTTTTTTCTCCCATCTCCCATGTTGGAATAATCAAAACACCGTTCTGAGTACTGTGGCCATGAAAATGGGATTCTGTCTTTCCTCAGCTACTTATTAGTAGAAGCAGAAATCCAAAGACTCTAAATTCAAGGCAAGTGTGGCTAAGAATCATTTGCTCCTTTCCTCTGCTTGGCCCCTTGGATTAAAGAGCAGGCTATACCTCAAGTATGGGAGACTGAGAATACTGGGGCCCAGTTCATCATCACTCAGACCACTCATAAAGAGGAAACTGCATATGAGGAAGATGAGAGGCGGCTACCCTTGCCTAGCACCATGCTTAGAAAACAGAGTTGTCCTATTCAAAGTAATACGCTCTCCCACCCCCCACCCCTGAATCAGTAATTCAGAGATAGTGCCCAGGAGAAGAGGCTGGCCTTAAGAACAGAGCTCCAGCCTTCTCTGCAAATGAGCTGACTTCAGTTGGAAAACAGTGTAAGTAAATTCAAGACTAAAGGTATTCATGGAGACTTCGTTAGCAAGAAATTAGGAGGGCTATGACAACGCAATGGGAGAAACGAGAAAAACTTTTGGCCAGCCAGGGTGTCAGAGAGAATTAGAGAAAGAAATAGAGAAAGAAAAATCTCCTGTGGTGTAAGAATAAACCTCAAAGCCTGGCCCATTCTTTTACTGGCCTAATCTGTCATAAAAAAGGTGGGAGCAATTATTTGTTTTAGGTTTTGGAACAATTTATACATCAGAACAGTTTTTAAAACAATAGATGAAATAATCTGTACTTAATGGAGCCTAACAGCTGAATATGATACAATGGGCTATGATGCAGGTAGCCTAACAGTGATACCAGGAGAGAGACAGTCAAAGAAAGTCCTGGTAAAACCACGGTCATCTAAGACGACAGGGAAACAAATGAAGAACACCAGAAGTTTCAAACATGAAGGTAACTATAAAAAACTCAAAAAACACATATGCATTTGTTCTCCTTTTTAATTTGTTTTTTAAAAGGCAAAAATGTATAAACTAATAATTATAGCAATATATTGTTGGATTTCTAACATAGGTAGATGAAATATGCATATCAATGATAGTACAAAAAGGAGGACCAAGTAAAAGAGCTCTATTTGGGTAAGGCCTCTACATTTTGATTTCTCACTAGAGTGAATATAAATATGAAGTATATTCTAACAAGTTAAGATGAATGTAATAAACTCTAGACCAGCCACTGCTAGGGCTCAGAATATGATACTCTAAAACATGGCACCTTGGAATAACCAGAAAGGTCATTCTGAGCCTTTATTCTGTTTTACTCCCCTGAGATCATAAAAAAAAATAATTGTCCCTCCTATCTCTCCTGAAGACCCTCATGTGAGAGGTGTTCTGCTACTCCACTAAGAAAATTTTCAAAAATTATAAAGGATAAAAAAAAGAGAAAAATTGTTATGAACTGAATTTCATATTCCTCAATATTCATATGTTGAAGTGTTAGCTCCCATTACCACAGAAAATTATTGTATTTATGTAGTGTTTGAAGAGATAAATAAGATGAAATGAAGTCATTAAGTTGTACCATAATCCAATATGACGGGAAACAGACAGGTAAACAGGGAAGGCCATGTGGACTCAGGAAAAAGTCATCTATAAACCGAAGAGTGAGACCTCAGAAAAAAACAATGCTGTCAACACCTTGATTTTGTAATTCAAGCCTCTCGAAATGCTAATCTGTGATACTTTGTTTTGTGGTACTAGTTTTGATACCAGTTTGTGATACTTTGTTTTGTTTTGTAATATGTAGAAAATTAATAATTTAAACTTCTATCTTAAGACACTGGAAAAGGAGAGACAATGAAATTTGAAGTAAGCAGATGAAAGGAAACAACAAATACTAGTGTGGAAATCAATAAAATAGCAAAAAAGAAAGTGATAAGAAGCTGTCCTTTGCAAGGCAAATACTGATCAATATATATATATATTTTTTTTTTTGAGACGGAGTTTCGCTCTTGTTACCCAGGCTGGAGTGCAATGGCGCGATCTCGGCTCACCGCAACCTCCGCCTCCTCGGTTCAAGCAATTCTCCTGCCTCAGCCTCCTGAGTAGTTGGGATTACAGGCACGCGCCACCATGCCCAGCTAATTTTTTTGTATTTTTAGTAGAAACGGGGTTTCACCATGTTGACCAGGATGGTCTCGATCTCTTGACCTCGTGATCCACCCGCCTCGGCCTCCCAAAGTGCTGGGATTACAGGTGTGAGCCACCGCGCCCGGCCAATACTGATCAATATTTAGCTAGACTGACCAAGAAATGTGAGAAAGCTCAAATTACTACTATTAAGAATCAAACACCAAAAGCAATGGCAACTAAAGCCAAAATGGACAAATGGGATCTAATTGAACTGAAGAGCTTCTGTACAGCAAAATAAACTATCATTAGAGTGAACTGGCAACCAACAAAATGGGAAAAAAAATTTGTAACCTATCATCTGAACAAAGGGCTAATATCCAGAATCTACAAAGAACTTAAACAAATTTACAAGAAATAAACAAACAACCCCATTAAAAAGTGGGCAAAGGATATGAACAGACACTTTTCAAAAGAAGACATTTATGAGGCCAACAAACATATGAAAAACTGCTCATCATCACTGGTCATTAGAGAAATGCAAATCAAAACCACATTGAGATACCATCTCACACCAGTTAGAATGATGATCATTAAAAAATCTGGAGACAACAGACACTGGAGAGGATGTGGAGAAACAGAAAAATGTATGTAAATATAAAATATATATATACCTCAATTGGAAAGTCCACATCTTGATGGATAAAAACACAGAGCAACAGTAGTCCCACAAGAGTACTGAAAAAGAGTGCATGCCCACTTTCCTCACTGTTATTTAACATTGCTATTAGTTGATGCAGTAAGATAAAACAATTGACACACAAACTTGAGCAGCAGAAATAAAAAGTGTCTCTATTTGCAGATGACAATAATATGTATGGAATGCCCAGAAAAGTAAATAATATTTAAATGATGAAATATAAAATTATGCAAGTTGGCAGGTTGCATTTTTTTTTTTTTTTTTTTTTTTTGAGACAGAGTTTCACTCTGTCATCCAGGCTGGAGTGCAATAGTGCAATCTCAGCTCACTGTAACTTCTGACTTCAGGGTTCAAGTGATTCTCCTGCCTCAGCCTCCCTGGTAGCTGGAACCAGAGGTGTGCATCAACACGTCCAGCTAATTTTGTATTTTTAGTAGAGACCCGGTTTCACCATTTGGCCAGGATAGTCTTGATCTCTTGACCTTGTGATCCTGTTGCCCAGGCTGGAGTGCAATGGCGTGATCTCCTCTCACTGTAACTTCCGCCTCCCGGGTTCAAACGATTTTCCTGCCTCAGCCTCCTGAGTATCTGGGATTGCAGGGATACACCACTATGCCCGACTATTTTGTATTTTTAGTAGAAACGGGGTTTCACCATCTTGATCAGGCTGGTCTCGAACTCCTGACCTCCAATGATCCACCCACCTTGGCTTCCCAAAGTGTTGGGATTACAGGCATGAGCCACTGCTCCTGGTCTGCATTTATTTTTTAAATCACAGTTGTATCTATCTATATTCACCTACTTACCTATTTATTATCTATTTGCCATCCAACTTTCTGTGTATGCCAGTTAGATAATGGAAAGACATCCTTTTCTTTTAGAACCACTCAACATCATCATGAAGTCAGTTCTACATATTTGATTTATAAATTTGATGTTATCCTAAGATAAATACTAATAAGCTTTATTATTTATGAAGTTAATAAATGAATACTAAAATACTTATAAAAATAAATACAGAGGATAGAGAAATGTTTAAAAATATAGCTGTGAGGGAGCACTAGCGCTACTGAATATAAAAATAATTCACTAAGGTTTTATCATTGAAATGATAATTGTGTTTGGATACTCAAGAGAAGGGTATAGAAAGTTGAAAATAGACCCAATTGCATATATCAATCTAATTTATGATGAAGGTGTTACTTCAAATTACTGAAGAAGGTTGAACTTCTTAATACATGAATATTTATTTGAAATATGGTAAAATCAGATTTAATCCTCAGAGTTTTTATAGAAGAAAAACCTAAATTGTTCAGAGATCTAAATGTCAAGCCTAGAATGTTGAGAAGCAAGAAAGAATCCCATGGTTGAATTGGAATGAGAGATTTCAATGTGAATTTATGATGTCTAAAATATGTATAGACATGCAAGTATGCATATGTGTACATATTTCCCTTATGTATAAGTAAATATGCACTTTATAATAAATTGCATTTGTAATTTATACACTTCTACATTTATTATCTCTATTTGTTGAAATTACCTAAATGCAAAATCATTCCAATAGCAATGAGTACATATAACTATCTAACATCCAGATCTTGTTTTCTAATATCATTCTTCACTAAAAGAAATCAGAACTCTTTCACAGTATTGCTGATTCTCAGGGTAGGCCAGAGGAGTTAAAAGATGAGACTGGAAAGTTTTATTTGCCATAAAGGAGGAATACAATCAAACAGTAGAATATTATGGAGATAAATAATGCTGAACATATATCACAAAGACACAGGAATCAGCTTAAAGGGGTTCCCCATAGCCAAATCTTTAACCATTTGATCACCTAAGTATTTAAACTCAGTGATAAATAATACACCTGTATAATATAAGAATCCATGAGTCCATACCCACAAGAAGAAATATGTGGGGACTTTTTGCAGACTATTGATTAGTAAATGAAAAAAAATGGCAATAATATAATGGACAAAATCAGAAAATATCATTCACCAGGTGGTCTAAATTAACATTGCTAATACTGGGCAGATGGACATCATGAGTTTCTAGATGTTACTTTCTATGAAGGATCTGTTATGTAATAGGCAGTCTGAGGGATATGTAAGCTTCATTTATTCACAAGGAAATATAACAGAAATTTAAAACTTAATTTTATTAAGTGAAAAAGACTGAAAACTTCTGTGTCAATTTAAGAAAAGTATAGAATTTTTCCAGATTAAAGGAGACTAAAGTGAAATGATAGGCAAATATAACATGTGATTCCTTGGAGAGAGGAAAACATGCTGTAAATCATAATGTTTGCTCAATTGCCAAAAATGGTTATGGATATGGATATCCATATGGAAGGTACTGTTTCAGAGTTAACTTTGTTAAAGTTGATAATGCCATTTTTTTAAGAATTTTTCTTGTTCCTGAAAAACGTACCCTAATATATTTAACATAAAGATCCATGATATATGCATTTTACTCTCAGATAGCTTAGCAAAATTATATATATACATAACTAGATATGTGTTTGTGTATATATATATATGTACACACATATCTAATATATAACGTGTATATATATGCATACATACACACAGAGAGAGTGCAGTGGGGCAAAATATTAATAAAAGGTGAATCTGAGTGGTAAAGAATATTCTTTGTACTATGCTTGAAATGATTTAAAGGTTCAAAATTATATCTGAACTAAAAAAATATTCAAACTGAAGTTATTTTGATTATACTGAGCCTGATGTTTTAAAGTCCCAAGAAGCAGGTCCTGAGATAAAAATGGGTGTGCCAATGATTTTTATAAAAATCAAGACAAACAGGTAAATCAATGGCAAATTTAAGATTAGGAAGTGGACAAGCTCAACAAGAATATGATTTCATCGTAAAGATAGTTTTCAGCTTGATCTCATAGGGAACCTAGAAATGAAGTCATCACTCAGTATTGTTCTGCTCCATCAATGACAAGGGAACTAAACTTCTGGCTTTCCTGGAGGGCAAAAAAAAGCGACTCCCATTGGGAGGAGTGCAATTCTCGGAAGAGTTTGGGTGGCTGGCCTGTGGAAAACAGATGCAGTAGGAAGTGAGGATGAGGGCTTACAGAAAAGGTAGAAAGGAATCTCAGGAGATTCAGATAAAACACTACCTCACGATTTTGTGATTTAAAATTCACCTGAATAGATTTTTAAAATAACATGTAAATTTAGAGGAGATGAAAACTTTGAATTATTTAAATAGAGATGTCAAGGTTGTTCTATTCTAGACATCATTGTTTAAGCTTATCTAAAATATGCCAGATGGTTTACAGAAAATAGGTGTTTTCCATTGTTGTTGTTGTTATTTATCTTAAACTTTCTGGACATATCAACCTGTTTTTCTTTAGTAATTAAAGGCAACTTTTATTTTTCTAAAATATAATGCTAAATGCTCAATACCTGAGGAGAGAATTAGATCAGACCACGTGGTTTTATTATACTTTTTTCTCTTAACTAATGTAAGGAGATAACCTATTGAGGATTTAATATTTTCTCCATTACATTCATTAGCTGTGCATTTGGCATTTCAGCATATAGCCTCCTTGTGGGCTATAGCATTTCTGGCATTACAGGAAATTTCACTTCCCTGGACTCTATCTGCAAAAGATTAGTAGTGCTCTTCCTCCTCACATTGATTTATACCAAAAAAAAAAAAAAAAAATGCTTTCATGTGTTTACAAGGTGATTCTAAACATCCCTTAGGTTTAAGTGGCTACAGTATGTTAGCCCAACATTGAAGTTTAAGGAAAGTGAGACTACTTTTTCAATGTAGACATTGCTAAGTATTTTCTTCCACCTTTCAAG
Organism: Alouatta palliata; assembly: GCA_004027835.1. Taxonomy (NCBI): domain Eukaryota; kingdom Metazoa; phylum Chordata; class Mammalia; order Primates; family Atelidae; genus Alouatta; species Alouatta palliata. The sequence continues at coordinate 102,213 of PVKV010002458.1, forward strand.
GGTTACAGCTAAATATTTGAAACGTTCAATGTAGACATTGCTAAATATTCTCTTCCACTTTTGAAGGGTTACAGTTAAATTTTTTCTTGAGTGTTATCAAACTCAAAAGATAATAGCTGATTTACAGAACATTAATTTTACTGGGAAAAAATAAACACATTTAATGCTATCAAAGGTATCATAGATATAGTCTAAATAATTTTAACTGTGCATAGGTTATATTAAAACATTAAAGACAGTATCTCTTAAAAATTTGTATTTCAAAGTGTTTTTTAAAATATTGTAAATAGTTTCTCTGGACAAACATGTATGTGTCTCAATAATGATTTTATCATCTCATAGGTTTGCCAACATGAGGAATATGTCCTCCAACATTAGAGACCTGGAAACTTTGTAAGCATAAAATATTAAGCATGATTTTATGCTAGATCATACAGGGGAATAATCTAATTCATATTATAAATAAAATTTCAAAAAAAAATAATTATAATTCAGAGACTCCTAAAGAAGTAATTTCTGATTATACTTAAGTACCAAGGAATAGATAGGTTCTGTATTGTGTTCAAATTACACCATCTTAATTAACTTTACAATGTATTACAAATTCACATAAGATTTTATTTGCTACATTGCATAGTGTTGTGTACAGTTACATGAAGTGTTAGGTTGGTACAAACGTAATTGCAGTTTTTGCATTGTTGAAATTTGCCTCTTGATATTGGAATACACTCTTAAGGAAATGTGATTATTTTATATACCATTTTAATGTGAATTTCTCACTTTATGTTCTTTTGCTAATGGCTTACATCTTGATCTTTATTTTATATTTATTTTAGGCTATGGAAATGATGTCAGACAAAAAGCAAATTTAAGCTATTTTCTTATTCTAGTTCAAAATGGGTCATAAAGCAGTGGAGAAAACTCAGAACATCAGCAACACATTTGACCCAGGAACTGCTAACAAACGTACAATGCAGTGGTGGCTTAAGAAGTTTTGCAAAAGAGACAAGAGCATTGAAGATGAGGAGAGTGGTGGCCAGTCATTGGAAGTTGACAAGGACCAAATGAAAGCAATCATCTAAGCTGATCCATTTTCAATGACATGAGAAGTTGCCGAAGAAATCAGCATTGAGCATTTTTAAGATTGTTCAGCATTTGAAGCAAATTGGAAAAGTAGAAAAGCTTGGTAAGTGGGTACCTCACAAGATAAGCAAAAATAAAAATAAATTATGGTTTTGAAGTGTCATCTTCTCTTTTTCTGTGCAACAACACCAAACCATTCCTTGATAGGACTGTGACGTGAGACAAATAGTGGATTTCATAAGAGAACCGCTGACGACCAGCTCAGTGGTTGGACCAAGAAGAAGCTCCAAAGCCCTTCCCAAAGCCAAACTTGCACCAAAAGGTCATGGTCACTGTTTGGTGGTCTGCTGCCGGTTTTATCCACTACAGCTTTGTGAATCCTAGAGAAATCATCACATCTCAGAAGTACGCTCTTCAAATCAATGAGATTCATCAAAAACTGCAAGACCTGTAGCTGGCATTCATCAACAGAAAAAGCCTAATTCTTCTTCACAACAAGGCCCAATGGCACGTCACACAACCAAAACTTCAAAAGCTGAGTGAATTGGGCTGTCAAGTTTTGCCTCATCCACCATATTCATCTGACCTCTTGCCAATGGATGACTTCTTCAAGCATCTTGACAACTTTTTGCAGGGAAAATGATTCCACAAACAGTAGGATGCAGAAAATGCTTTCCAAGAGTTCATCAAATGCCGAAGCAAAGATTTTTACTCTTCAGGAATAAACAAACTTACTTGTCATTGGCAAAAATGTGTTGATTGTAATCATTCCTATTTCGATTAATAAATATGTGGTTGAGCCTAGTTATAATGATTTAAAATTTACGGTCCAAAACTGCAATTACTTTGCACCAACCTAATATTTTAGGAGATACACAAAATAAAAATAGACGAAATGTTCTCATTCTTATTTTGACAAATTACTAAATAAAAGAGGCATGGGGAGAAATACCAGATATAGGTGATGGGGAGGAAGGCAGCAAATCACACTGCCATGTGTGTTCCTATGTAACAATCTTGCATGTTCTTCACATGTACCCCCAAACCTAAAATGCAATAAAAAGTATATATATAAAAAAAAGAAAGAAAGAAAATATTTGTACGAGTGTGTGCATGTGTGTGTATTTAAATCAGTATGGGAATTGCTTACAAAAGTCAGAATTAATTATAATCCTGGAGATTGTATCAAAAAGGTAACAATAGCAAACCAATTATAGTGTCTCATAGTCTTTGACAACTATAATAAAGCGTATCCAAAAAAAAAGTCTTTTAGAGAGTTAACTATGTCTAAGAAAATAATTTTCTGTGGTTTCTTCATCAAATAACTATCACAGGGACTTTTCTCATTGTGATTAAAATGAAATGTCTTATATTAAGTTTGTGTATGGACAATTTTAAAGGGAAATATATTGGAATGTCTGGAATTGGGGAGAGTGTATATATATTTCAGAATGCTTATAAAATAAAATTGAAACTATAAGAAACATGGGATAGGGTTTTTTATGGTTTTAGGTCTTATGTTTAAGTCTTTAAACCATTTTGAGCTAATTTTTGTATAAGGTGTAAAGAAGAGATGCACTTTCAGCTTTCTGCATGTGGCTAGCCATCTTCCCAACACAATTTATTAAATAGGGAATCCTCTTCCCATTGCTTGTTTTTGTCAGGTTTACCAAAAATCAAATGGTTGTAGATGTGTGACATTATTTTTGAGGCATCTGTTTCGTTCCATTGATCGATATTCCTGTTTTGGTACCAGCATGATGCTGTTTTTGTTCAAACTTAGCCGTGTGGTATAGTTTGAAGTCAGGTAGTGTGATGCCCCAACTTTGTTCTTTTTGCTTAGAATTGTCTTTGCTATGCGGGTTTTTTTTTTTTTTTCCTTCCATATGAAATTTAAAGTAGTTTTTTTTCCAATTCTGTTAAGAAAGTCAATGGTAGCTTGATGGGCATAGCATTAAGTTTATAAGTTACTTTGGATAGTATGGCCATTTTCATACTGATTCTTCTTATCCATGAGCATGGAATGTTTTTCCATTTGTTTGTGTCCTCTCTTATTTTCTTGAGCAGTGGTTTGTAGTTCTCCTTGAAGAGGTCCTTCACAAACCTCCTTGTAAGTTGCATTCCTAGGTACTTTATTTTCTTTGTAGCAATTGTGAATGGGAGTTCACTCATGATTTGGCTCTCTGTCTGCTACTGGTGTGTAGGAATGCTTGTGATTTTTGCACATTGATTTGTTACCTTGAGACTTTACTGAAGTTGTTTATCAGCTTAAAGAGATTTGGGGCTGGGACGACGCAGATTTCTAAATATACAATCACGTCATCTCCAAACAGAGACAATTTAACCTCCTCTTTTCTTAATTGAATACCCTTTATTTCTTTCCCTTGCTTTATTGCCCTGACCAGATACTGTCTCATGCCAGTTATAATGGTGATTATGAAAAAGTTAGGAAACAACAGATACTGGAGAGGATGTGGAGAAATAGGAACACTTTTATACTGTTGGTGGGAGTGTAAATTAGTTCAACCATTGTGGAAGACTTTGTGACAATTACTCAAGGATCTAGAAATGGAAATACCATTTGATCCAGCAATCTTATTACTGGGTATATATCCAAAGGACTATAAATCATTCTACCGTAAAGACACATGCCCAAGTATGTTTATTGCAGCACTGTTCACAATAGCAAAGACTTGGAACCAACCCAAATGCCTATCAGTGATAGACTGGATAAAGAAATTGTGGCACATATACACCATGGAATATTATGCAGTCATAAGAAACGATGATTTCATGTCTTTGCAGGGACATGGATGAAATTGGAAACAATCATTCTCAGCAAACTAACACAAGAACAGAAAACCAAACACTGTATGTTCTCACTCATAAGTGGAAGTTGAAAAGTGAGAACACATGGACACAGAGAGGGGAATATCACACACTGGGGCCTGTCTGTGGGTGGGGGGCTAGGGGAGGGATAACAATTAGAAGAAATATCTAACGTAGGTGCAGCAAATCACCATGGCACGTGTATATGTATGTAATAAACCTGCAGGTTCTGCACATGTACCCCAGAACCTAAAATATAATTTTAAAAAAGAGAAAAGAAAAGAAACATGAAATAAAATATTTTATAAATACATATCAATTTTTTTAATCAACTGATTGTAAGTCTACCAATTATTTGGTATATTTGTTAGATATGTAATCAGGTCACTTTCAGTCTAACATTTTGGGATTGAGAGATTTGTTTTCAAAAACATAATAATCTTAAAGTCCGTGATCTATCATAAAATGTAAAAGTCAGCTAAAGCCACTGAAAGTCCATGCAGTGTAGAATATTTGATGACATATTTCACTTAATACAAGTCAAATTCTATGAATTTAATGGAAAGATGAGAATGGAGATAAAACTTGAACTTACACTTTTAAAGAGGCAATGAATTATAACAGGCTATCTTATTCCTTCAAATAGATATGAATTCGTGTAGATGAAAATCTTATTTCCAAAATAGTTATCTTAACTCTCAGAGACATTACATTTCCAAGAGTTAGGCGTAGGCTGACCTTAAGACTTTCTAGTGGTACAAAAATGTGGTGACTGAACAAAGATCCATAACTTTTTATTTCCCAAATGTCTTGTATATTTTATACATAGTTTTGCGTGAAAGGTTAAAAATGTATATCAATTGCCTAGAAGTAATGACTATCTTCAGCACTGAAAAAATTAAAATTTATATTTTTAAGTAAAATTCGGTAATACGATTATTTCAATGCCTAGAGGTGTTCAATATGTATAAATAATACAATATATTTATTTTTACTTTCTTACATGTACTTGGCAGTTTATTATTTTTGAAATATACAGGTCTAAATTTTAGGAAAATTGTCTGTTTTGCCTAGACAAAGTATAAAAATATTCTTATCAATACCAGATTCAAGGCTGATTTTGGCTTTAAGGGAAGTGAAATAATCATAATACCTATAAAAGGATTATAAATTGACGTAAGTATACTAGAACTCTCATAGTATATTTCATAAAGCATTAAAACATTGGTGTTTAAAGTTTCATCATTTCTACTTCTAGAAATCTAGCCAAAAGAAATCATCCCACATATGCAAAGTTCTACACAGAAAAATGTTCACTGTAGTGTTACTAATAAATATGTAATCTAGATATAAAATATACTTAAATCATTTAATGATTATATGAAATCCATTAACATAACCATCAGAGAGTAATTGAAACTGTACTTACAATAACATTTGATCATTTGCAAAATTTCTAATTTTCTTTTGCTAAGCTAAAAAGCAAGATATACGTTTGCATACAATATAACATTAATTTAATTATGAAAATGACCTAGACTTAGGACAGAAATTGTCAAGAAATGTTTTAATTTATAGCCTCACCGGTGATTTATCTGCATAACCATTCCACCATATTCTTTCAAACACTTCTCATTTTAACATTCTTCAATTTTGCTAATGTGAGGTTATAAAACATTCTATTATTAAAGTCTATATCTGTATCTACCTAAAAATTAGAAAATTTGTAAATAATTATATTTCCTATAAGCTATTTGTATTAGCTTCCTGGGATTGTCATAAGAAAATGCCACAAACTGGGTGGCTTGAAAAATGGGAATTTATTTTCTCACACCGCTGGAGGCTAGAATTCCAAGATCAAGGTATCAGCAGGTTTGGTTAATTCTTAGGGGCCTCTCCTTGACTTTCAGATGTCCATTTTCTCTGTGTCCTCACAGGGTCTTCACTCTGTGTACACGTGACCCGGTGTCTCTAACCCACTATGTCTTAATCTTCCCTTCTTATAAAGACACCACACATCTTGGATCAGGGCCTGTGTTAACTTAATTATGTTTTAAAGTCCCTATTTCCAAATATAATCACATTCTGAGGTACTGGGAGTGCTTCAACATATGAATTTTGGAGTTATACAATTCATCCTGTGACATCATTCATTGTTTCTCATCAGAAAATCAGGTTTATTATTTTCTATATGTGTTTCTCCTTACTTCTTGTTTTCTTAATGATTTTTTGTAAGACCATTTAAAAATATTTCACGATTTTTGACATAAAAAGTTTCCTGGAGTTTATAAATACATAATTTTTTTTGGTCTCTTGATTCCTTTCAGCTCTGTTATTTCCAGTGATTTTGTATTGTTTGTGATAGAAACAGAATAGTAAACAAAGGCTTCATTTCTGGAATTAGATTGCCTGGACTTTGTTGTAGTTTTGCCAGTTACTATCTAAGTAACTTTGAGCTAGTCCCTTCCATCAGTTTCTTCATTGCTTATAAGGAAAAATAGAACCAACCTTACAGAGTCGTTGTCAGAATTAAAGTAAATAATACAGGCAAAGCACACAGAACAGCTTCTAAACCACATTAAACACCAAGTGATTAGCATTTGGGAATGACACCTTTAGATATCTCTATGACTGGTACATAAGAATTATATCAAAAGAGTATGTGTTATCTTTAAAATATAAAATACGAAGACAAAACAAGAGAAGCAGCATAGTTTTTGTGAACAAATCAGTGCTTTTGTAAGAAAGCAGTAAATAGGAGGAAATATATCAGGCTTGCCATCAAAATTGGTATTAAACATTTTAGCTGTGCAAACTTAGAAAAATAAGCTTCCCTCTCTCAGGTCCACTTCTACTCTATAAGGTCAAAAGAATGTTATCTGCATATCAAGAAAAATGCTTGTGACGTGGATTAAGAAAACAAGTGTCAGTTTTCTAGTTTCTACTTCTTCAGGATGTCTGTAAATTCAAAATAGTTGTCCAGCTCTATGAAGTTAAAATGTATTCACAATTCCATTAACAGATTCGTTTCCTTGCCATGTGTTTCTGCCCAAGACTTTTTAATTCCTCCGAATGAATCCTGACCTGCTACTGCAGCCACTTTCTGTGTCGATGTGGGCAGCAAACATGTCCACCAAAACCTTTCTCTTGCAGTTAGTTCACTGGGGCACAGGCTACCTATATCTATGGCACAAGGCTACAAAAAAATCTAGTACATCATCTTTCTTTCCACTGTAGCAGGACATCTCTTTACCCTTTTAACCGTATGTGCAAAACTATAAAAAGGGAAACAAAAATATGCTCTCCATCCACTCTAAACAGCTTTAAAAATCGCTATCTGCAACAGGTGCTAATCTGAGAGAACATTTTAAACATAAAATTTTGTCCTTTCCATTTGGGATGGAATTTGACAGCTGATAACTCAATAATCTGATTTCCATGAGGAGTCTAGAATAAAATTCATGTTTTGATGAAAATAATATTTGTTTTACACTAGCAAAATGACAGCCGTATATTGGTGATGCAATGGTAAACTAGTTAGAAAGCCCCCTGCCCTCCTGAAGCATTAAGAATTGAATACTGTAAATAAATTCGAGTCAAAATAAGTGTGTGTGTGTGTGTGTGCACACGCACACACACACGTGTGTGAACAAAGGCGGTAATATCCCATGTCAAATTCTGTAAGAATGGAAAGAGAATACAGATTGAGAACAGGTGAACATGACAATCAGAAATTTACAGGAGAACAGAGGAAAATTATAGTACTGTAGTTCATGAGTAATGGCGATATTAGTATTTTTGATATAAAAAAGCATATTTTTACTAATTTGATGAAATATTTAGTTGATAATATTTTTATTTTTGATGATACATATGAATGTGTTGTTTTATATTTTGTTAAAACACGTGGGAAATACTACCCAGGTGTGCTGAACGTTTCCCATTCCACCCTCCTCACATCCCTGTTGACCTGCAGGAGGCTATTCAGGAAGCTGATCTCAATAAACTGCATGCAGAATTTTCATGACCTCCACCTCCCAGGTTCAAGCTATTCCACTGCCTCAGCCTCCCGAATAGCTGGGACTACAGGCACGTGCCACCATGCCTGGCTAACTTTTGTTTTGTATTTTTGTGGAAACGGGGTTCTCCATGTTGGCCAGGATGATCTTCATCTCCTGACCTCATGATCCACCAGTCTCAGCCACCCAAAGTGCTGGGATTACAGGTGTGAGTCCCTGCACCCGGCCCATGTGATTTGTTTTCTGACATAACCTTGATAAATCCACCAGGAAACATAGATACCCATTGATGAGGGAAATCAAGTATGTGTTTTCAAGGCATGATGTTATGTTACGACTTGGGTTTATTATATATTACATATTACATACTATATAATAATGCAGTATTTGTCATATTTTATATACTATATATGTTATATGCAATATATTATATATTTTACATTATACCATTTTCAGTGGTGGATGCATTTTGATGTTGATAATATAAAGTCAGATGATAAATTCATCAGAAAGGTATGTCTTTTCCTATGCATCACAGATATTTTTTCATGTACTGGAGATATTCAATTGAATGAATAGATTTCTTTATTCTATGAGTTTTTGTTATGGTTTGGCTACATTTCCACCCAAATCTCATCTTGAATTGTAGTTCCCATGTTACTCACATGTCCTGGGAGGGACCTAGTGGGAGGTAATTTATTCATGGGGGCAGTTCTCCCACGCTATTCTCATAACAGTAAGTTCTCACGAGGTCTAATGGTTTTATAAGGGGCTTTCCCCTTCACTTAGCTCTCATTCTTCTTTGCCACCCTGTGAAGAAGCATGTGTTTGCTTCCCCTTCTGCCATGATTGTAAGTTTTCTGAGGCCTCCCCAGCCATGCTAACTGTGAGTCAATTAAACTTTTTTCCTTTATAAATTACCCAGTCTTGGGTATGATCTTATAGTAGCATGAGAATGAACTAATACAGTTGTCTAACAAAGTATGTTTGTGACATAAATTCTCAAAAAATTAGGCATAATGAAACAGACTACGTGGATTCATTAGGTCTCCTTACAACCTCAGGTTTCCAACAGATTCAAGCAAACATATGAGTTTGCATGTTATCTAGGGATTTTTTTTTTTTTTTACTGATAGTTGGAAATGCATTTTCGCATATGAATTTCTAGCTATAAGTAGAATCTTTACAGTAGTTTTATTTTATTCTAGTTAAGACTCAACCTCTAGAAATATGGCCCAATTGGTGTTTTGGAACATAAACCTATCCTTGCTTCTCCTCTTTGGGGGTCTATGTCTCCATTTATCCTGCATAATTCTTTTGAGTGATTGGAGCAAGAAGAAGGAAAGTATCTTGTACTTCTCCTAGAATTAATATGATTATTACTTCACCACTCACGGCACACCATGTGCTAAGTTCTGGGAACAACTTGGGGAAGCAAAAGAGAAAGAAAACACACATGTCCTTGGACTCATAAAGAAGAAATTCAGCAACAAAACAAAACAAAACACATCAGTGATATAAAATTGCACATCCAGGTGGAGAAGAAGCAAATATTCTCTCACTAAGATACTGATGATTAGTACTAGATGTTCATATAGCATCCTTCCAGGTGGAGAAAAATTGAGTTGGGTGACACATAGAAATATTGTCAGGCAACTCGTTAGTGTGGAGGGTTGTCCACAGACAGGCATTCTCAGGTACTATATTAAGGTAAAGAACGAGAATTCTAGTATCATGAAGGGGAAGATCCTGGCAGACCCTCATTCTCACAGGAAACTAAACTACTGCTTTAGTTACTGGAACAGATATTTAAGATAGCACCCAGAAGACTGGGGACAGGAAGTGAGAGAATAGGAGTGACTTTGCCTTCTCAGTAAGAAATTAAGGAATCCAAGTATGAGTATGGAAGCTGTAGCAGGACTGAACTAATAAGACAGAATATTCACCATTTGCTTTTTCACTATTTCATTGCATTTTAAGCATACTGCTCATCCCAGGAGATACGTGTCTGGGTGATAGAAGGGAAGATGCAATAATGACATGCCTGAAATAGGGAAGTATGAGTGGTTTAACCACTTACTGCTTTAAGCCTCACATTGACTGGGAACTGAGACAAGCCAGAGCTTCACAGATAAAGAAGCCAGTGCACACTTGGGGAGTAAAGAAGACCAAGGCTGGACAGACACTGGGCACTGGTAGGTGATGAGATAATCTGGAACAAAAGTCCTCCTCTGAAGGTCATTTTCGACTCCAACTATCATGATTCATCCAAGAATCGTCCCTTATTTCAGGCATTCATAGAATTGATAGCAAAGGCCTTCAGTCTCCAAGGAATGTTTAAATTTTGTGGCAATATGTTTTTTGAGTATGCTTATACTGACTTAGCTTGACCAACTGTGTTGTGTAGTGTACACAGTCCAACAAATGACATGGTGTGATTTCTGAGCAGCACTGACTGGTATCTTGCTGGTGGCATCTTTAATAATAGATGGCATTTGATTTTAGATATAAATACGTGAAAGTAGTTTGAACATTGTTATTGTTTACTTTGACTTTATGTTGCTGCAGGTTTACAAATCCGAGGAAACAAACATTTATGGAAAACATAGGAACTGCATTTTGTTTTCTGTTGCTGCATGATACAGAATAAAGAATGACAGTGGTGTATGTGGGGGGCAGCTTCTAGCACAGCAAATCATCATCCTTTCAACTGTCCAGGAACAGTTTTTGGATATTTTCCTAGGGATGTCTTAACAATTTTGAGTGATTCATAAACCATACAAATTAATTAAACTTGTGTTGTACAAAGTTTGCCTTCCTGCTGACAGGTATCTCATTTTAAATTGTAACAAATCAAATAGTCACAAACATACAAATCTACCTATAAATAATATATGAAAAAGTCATAAATAATAAATACCTTATTATCATATCTCAAGTTAACACCAAACTCAGCTTCTTCTGTGAAATTTGTAATTTATATTTCAGTAAAAATCACTGTTTCCTTGGTGTTTTATAAAAATCGATCTGTCAAATCCTGTGTGTGTTAGACCTCAGCCAGGCTCCATAAAATGAAAACAAAGTTAAACAACTTCACAGAGACAGAAATGGCCTTTTAAGATTCATAGGAGTGTGCCTTCTTGTCTAATCTGAGAAGACATCATGGCAAGATTGATGTACATTGGCTGAGAAGCATTTCATGAGGCGGCTGTCTGCTCAGTGGCAGCAGAATGCAGCTATCTGTCTTCATTGTACCCCATTAACATGCCCCTCAGATCTATCAGGAAAATGTCTACATATCTACTTGTAAATTAGTACCAGAGACAGTTAAATATTTCAGAATTTGTTTGGGAATATCACTCACCTTATAGTTTTAATTTATACACACTCATGATGTTAAAAATTTTAATTTCAAGAATTACTTAGAACTATTGTTATATTCTCACTTTATATGAGCTTCTGCTGCTGATAGTAACCCATCTGGTTTTGAAAAGTGCAGTATAATGAAGTGAGTTTTAAAAATTCAAATTATTCACTAAAAGCACATTTTCTTTAACAACTAAGAAGTCAGGATTTCATAACAATATAAGCAAAAAGTAAAATTTTATTTGTTGTTCTTTTGATGAAAAATAATTCTGAACTAAAAAAATGCAATCAAATAGTTTATTTGAAACTTTTACTTTTTAATTACTTTTATTTACTCACTTAAATTTTATTAGAATACTGACACACAGTACTTCAATTTGTAGTAATAATGCTTTAAAAGACTAATAATAATTTTAGTGTTTTAATTTTTAAGAACTCAGATTGTGAAGTATTATTCACAGAACAATTATTCCAATATTCTCCTGAACATTAAAGCTACTGTACATGAGATTGAACTGGTTATAGAAATGGAGACAGGGAACAGTTTTTTCAACATAATTAAAAGAAATTTGAACTGAATAAAGTTAAATACATTTGAGATTTAATAGGCATTGTATTTACTAATCAAAAAAATTGCCTTCTTGAGCTTACATATTCTTGGAGTACGAGGTAGCTTTTCATTAATCTCCTTTTTTTAAAGTTGGATGAGGTTATGTAACTGAAATGGACATATTAATTGGAGAGACATTCTTCATGGATTACAGAACAGTATTTGGAAAGAAATCAAATCGTTAAAATATCACCAACAAATAATTAAATTTGCTTATTACATTGAAAGAACAGAGCTAGAATAAAATTTATTGAGGCTAATGTGAGCCAAAGGCTTTACATAAATTATTCTGCTATATCTTCATAGTACTCTCTTGTGGTAGACATTTTCTTGTATATTAAAGTTGGAAAAACAGGTTTAGGGAGGTTAAGTCAATTAAAAAAAAAAAAAAAAACCAAATGAGTGAGAAGTATAAATCAGGATCTTATCTTGTTCTATCTGACTCCAGTGGCAGTGATGTGTGCATTACATATTTTGTGTGTGTATGTGTCAAAAGAAGAGAAAAAGGAGACTTTAGAAGAGATGCTGATTAAAGATCAGAAATATCTTTTTCACTTTGTCTCTTCCCATTTTTTAGAATTTTATTGAAAATAATTGAAATACCATAAACTATAAATATTGATAAATTTTGATATGTGTATATCTAGTGTAAACAATGAAGATAATAAAAATATTGCATATCTGTCAACCAAAAAAATGTTATTTGTACCTTTTTATTTTCTCTATCCTGCCTCTTTTAACCACTTCCTCCCACTCCTAACAACATCTGATCTGCTTTCTGCCACTGTTAGATTAGTTAGTATTTTGTATGAATAGACTGATCATAGGAGCCACCTTTTTTCCTGACTTTTTTTACTTAGACTTATTATTTTAAGATTAATCCACATAGCTGCAGGTATCATAAATCTGTTTCTTTGTATTGTTGAGTAGTATTCCATTTTAAGGTCATACTGTAATTTGTTTGCATAAACACTTAATGGACATTTGTATTTTACTAGTTCCTGGTTATTGCAACTAGAGCTTCATCTTTTTCCAGTCTTCATATGAACCCACACTTTTTCTCCTGTGCATGCAACTCATAACACCTATCATATACTATATGAATGTTTAAGTGTGTATACACATAATTAAACTCTTTTTGGAGTGGGTGCATCATTTTACACTCCTATCAGCCGTATATGAAAGTTCTAATCAACCATGTCCTCATCAACACTTGATATTTTTTCTTAATTTTCCTTTTTCTTTAAGTCTAGCTTTCCAGTAAATGTGCACTGACATACTGTTATAGATTTGATTTATAGTTCCCTAAGAATTAATGATTTTCAACTTCTTTTAATAAATTAATTTGTCATTTGTATATCCTTTTTTATGAAGAGTCTCTTCATATCTTGAGTACGGTTTTAAAATTTGAGTTTTTCTTCATACCATTGTATTTTACAAGTGCTTCATTTATTTTATTTTATTTTTTAAAAAACTTTTATTTTTTTATTGAATAATTTGCTCCATTTACAATCAAGGTAATTATTGATAGGTGAGGACTTGCTGCTGCCATTTTGTTAATTATTTTCTGATTTTTTGTAGAGACTTTGTTTCTTTCTTCATCCTTTGCTGTTGTGATTTGTGGTTTGATAGTTTTCTGCAGTGATAGCATTTGAATCTTTTTCGTTTTGTATTTTGTGTCTCCTGTAAATGTTTGCTTTTTGGTTACCATGAGGCTTACCTAGAACGTCTTACACTTAACATTGCATTTCAAGCTGATAACAACTTAACTATGATTGCATACATTAACTCTACACTTTTACTACACCCCTCAACATTTTATGTTTTTGATGTCTGAATTTACATTATTTTATAATATTTATCCCTTTACCATTTATCTTAGCTAACATTATTAATAATTATGTTATTTAAGCCTTATACTAGAAGTAAGATTACTTTACATACCACTCTGATAATTTTAGAGTATTCTGAATATTTCTCTATACTTCTTATATCATTAAGCTTTGTACTTTCATAAGTTTTATGTTATTAACTAGCACACTTTTGTTTCCATTAAAAAAATTAGCAATACCTATCAGGAAGGCCTAGTGGTAATGAAATCTTAGCTTTTGTGTGGGACAGTTTTTATTTCTTTCTCATTTCTGAAAGACATTTTTGCTGAGGAAAGCACTGTTGGTTGGCAGTTTTTATTTTTCTTTCAACGTTTTGAATCTATCATCCCACTCTCTCCTGGCCTGCAGCATTTCTGCTGAAAAGTATAGTGATAATTATATTGGGATTCCTTTGTATGTGGCACATTTATTATCTCTTGCTTTTCTCAGAATTTTTTCTTTGTTTTTGATTCTTGATATTTTGATTATTATGTGTCTTGGTGAACTCTTCTTTGGGTTGAATTTGATGGGAGATTTCTGCATTTTCTGTACTTGGGTTTTGGCTTCTTTCCTCAGATTAAGAAGGTTTGCACATATTATTTCTTTAAATATGCTTTCTGACCCTATCTCTTTTGTTTTTCCTTCTTGAATTCCTATTATGCGTAAGTTACATCTCTTGATGGTGTCCCATAATTACCATAGGATTTCTTTGTATTATTTTCTTTGCTCCTTTTATTGAATAATTTCTGATATTTTGTCTTCACATTCATTAATTTATTCTTAATTTGATTGAGCCAGTTATTAAAGCTTTCTACTGCATTTTTATTTCAGTCATTGAGATTCTTAATGTCTGGAATTTCTACTTTTTATCAACTCTATTATCTTAACTTCTCATTGTGTTCATGTATTATTTTCCAAATTTTATTTAATTTTTAATCTGTGTATTGAAGTTCACCGAACCTTTTAAAGAAAATTATTCTGAATTATTTTTCTGTCAGTTCCACAGATCTCCCTTTCTTTTTTTTCTTTTAAATTGTACTTTAGGTTCTGGGGTACACATTCAGATCATTCAGGATTGTTGCATAGATACATACATGGCAATGTGGTTTGCTGCCTCCATCTTCCCGTCACCTACATCTGGCATTTCTCCCCAGGTTATCCCTCCCTGACCTCCCCATCCCCCGCTGCCCCTCCCTTAGTCCCCCCCAACATACCCTAGTGTGTGATGCTCCCCTCCCTGTATCTATGTGTTATTGTTCAACACCTGCCTATGAGTGAGAACATGTGGTATTTCACTTCCTGTTCTAAATAAAATCCTTTACCATATATAAGATTTACAGATATTTTTTCTGATATCCGGCTTAAATTTTTATTTTTTTCTAATGTCTTCAAAAAATCAGCAGTTCTTCAATTTGATAAGGCCTATTTTATCAATTCGTTTATTTGTTAAATAAATTATGATTTTACTGTCTTATTTAGGAAAACATTGCCTAATTCATGGTTACACAGATGTTCCCCTAAGGTTTCTTCTAGAAGTCTGTTTTAGGTTTTAATTTTAAGTCTATGGTGCATGGTATGGATAAAGATATATGCTTATTTCCTTTTTTAAAAAAATACAGACATTAATTGTTTGGTTTTGTTTGTTTGTTTCTTGAGACAGAGTCTCACTTTGTTGCCCAGGCTGGTGTGCAGTGGCACAAACACAACTCACTGCAACCTTGACCTTCTGGGCTTAAGCTGTCCTCCCACGTCAGCCTCTCCGAGTAGCTGGAACTACAGGTATGCACCATCATACCTGTCTAATTTTTGTGTTTTTTGTAGAGACTAGGTTTACTGTGTTGCCTAGGTTGGTCTCAAACTCTCGGGCTCAAGTGATCAGCCCACCTAGGTCTCCCAAAGTATTGGAATTACAGGGTAAGCCACTGTGCCTGGCCATTAATTGTTTTACCACTGTGATAATCAGTTTTATGTGTAAAGCTGACTAAGCTATAGTCCCTAGTTATTCAATCTAACATTAATCTAAGTTTTGTTCAAGGATGTTTCTGTAGATATTTTTAAGTGAAGAAGATTATTCCAGATAATCATGGTGGGCCTGAATTAGTCAGTCAAAAAGCCTTAAGAGAAGACCTGAGTTTTCCCTGAGGAAGAAGCCATTCTGCCCATGGACTGCAACTTCAGCTCATGCCTAGAATACGTGAAGTGTTTCAGCTTGCCCTTCCTCACAGCTTTCCCTATGCTAATGCCTTGCAATAAATTGCCTTCTCCTCTCTCTCTCTCTCCTTACTCCAACCTTCTCTCTCTCACTTACTTACCCTACTGATTCTGTTCCTTGGTAGAACACTGACTGATTCTACCACCATTTCCTGAAGAAGATTATTTCATTTTTCCTTAAATTGCCTTCACATTTTTGTCAAAGATCAATTGTCGTAATACATGTAAGTCCTTTACTAGACTTTCATACCTGTTCTATTAATCTGTTTTACTATTCACTGCTAATTACCACGCTGTCTTGACTACTGCATTTTTATCATATATATCGGAATCAGGTAGCACAACACAAGTAAAAGAAGATTCTCCCCCATGAATCTTCTTTTCATGGAGGAGAAGTTGAGATCATTGGTTTGAATCTTTTTGTTCTTTTCTAACATTGATTTTCATTGTTACATAAATATCTAAAAATATTGACTTAACTGCATCTCACAAATATATACATTTCAGAAATACATATTGCATATTTAAAAATTAGATAATTTTAGTTGATAATAATGTTCATTTTTACCACATTGCTACTAGTTTTCTATATGTATAATCTGTTTATTATTCTCCCTTTTCTCTTTTCCTGGGAAATAAAACATCAATTCAGAATTCTTTACCCAACATAATTTTAAATGAATGTGTTGTAAAGCCCATGTAATGATTTAAGATTTAAGTCTTTATAAAGACTTTCAAACATATATGGATTGGAAAGATTCATCACTTGCAGACCTATACTATAAAGAAGCTTTAGGCAGGAAAATAATACCATATAAACTGCTTAAAAATGGCAAACACATAAGCATTTAAAATATTTTTTTATTTTCATTTATTCAGAAGAAAATTGGATGCTAAAAAATAATGACAATGTATTCTTGACAAACCAAAATAAAAATTGTGTCATGAGAGATCAGCTTTGACCATCTACCATGCCTGCAGAACAAAATAAAACATGACTGTGTAAGTCAAGTAAGACCTTTTCTGCTTCACACCTATCCCCACTTCCAAAAATCCCTTGTTGTTATTGTTTGTTTGTTTTAAGAATGTCCAAAATATACAAAATCTATCAGAAATTTAATCAAGTGACAAGGAAGAAATAAAATGAGTACAAGCCCTTAATGGAAAACTTTAAAGGTTTTTTTGTGGATGTATCCTATGAGGTAGAATCAATTCAACACAATAATTTTATAGATTTTAGGATGTTTAATAAAACTATATACCAAAGCATTAAAAATTATGTATTAATGGGGCAAAATGAAGGTCATTTTTCTGTTTTACTTTATATATTTGTGTACTGTTTGAGTATTTTTAAAAACATTTATTACTATTATAATCAAAATTAAAGATATTTCAATTATTTAAACTTATAAAATTATATTTAACTTTTTTTGTCATTATTTGAGGTAATCTAAAAGCAGTGCTTCTTACAATTGTATACATTAGAACCACCTGGGGAGTTTCCTAAAGCAAAATTTGCTGTACCCCATTTGCAGAGTTTCTGATTTCAGTGGATATTGGACGGGACCTGAATATATCCGTTTTTTAAGATATCATCAGATCATGTTCATGTTCATGTTCATCTAAGAATCATTTCAAAAGAAGACATATATGAGGCCAAAAAACATGAAAAAATGCTCATCATCACTGGTGATTAGAGAAACGCAAATTAAAACCACATTGAGATACCATTTCATGCCAGTTAGAATGGCAATCATCAAAAAATATGGAGACAACAGATGCTGGAGAGGATATGGAGAAATAAGAACACTTTTACACTGTTAGTGAGAGTGTAAATTAATTCAACCATTGTGGAAGACAGTGTGGTGATTCCTCAAGGACCTAGAAATAGAAATTCCATTTGACCCAGCAATACCCAAAGAATTATAAATTTTTCTCTTATAAAGACACATGCACAAATGTGTTCATTGTGGCACTATTTACAATATCAAAGACCTGGAACCAACCCAAATGCCCATCAATGATAGACTGGGCAAGGAAAATGTGGCACATATACACCATGGAATACTATGCAGCCATAAAAAAAGATGAGTTCATGTCCTTTTTAGGGGCATGGATGAATCTGTAAACCATCATTCTCAGCAAACTGACACAAGAACAGAAAATCAAACACCATATTTCTCACTCATAGGCGGGTGCTGAACAATGAGGACACAAGGAGGGAGCATTACACACTGGTGTCTGTTGATGGGGGATAGAGGAGGGACAGCAAGGGGTGGGAATGTTGGAGAGGGATAACATGGGGAGAAATGCCAGATATAGGTGACGGGGGGATGGAGGCAGTAAACCACATTGCCATGTATGTACCTATGCAACAGCAAGGGGTGGGAATGTTGGGGAGGGATAACATGGGGAGAAATGCCAGATATAGGTGACAGGGGGATGGAGGCAGTAAACCACATTGCCATGTATGTACCTATGCAACAATCATGCATGATCTACCCATGTATCCCAGAACCTAAAGTAAAATAAAATAAAATAAAAAGAATCATACTTTGTGAACCAGAGGATTGCAATATACATCTGTTGTGTCCTTTGTCAAGAAAGTATCAAAGATAGTGATCAAGCTGTACATATCTAAGCATGTAATTGTCTGTCAGCATACACAGAGAATTCATTCCAGCACTCCCATCTATATACAAATCCACACATACTCAAGTGCCACAGTCGGCCAGGCAGAACTCATATATAGGAAAATTACCCCTCTACACGTGCAGGTTTGGCTTCTTGTCAATATTATATTTTTAATTGACGTTTGGTTGAAAAAAAAATCCATGTATAAGTTGATCCACACAGTTTAAACCCATGTTGTACAAGAGTCAACTATATCTCACTTTCCTTACTGTACAAGTGTTAACAAATTTTCTCTGAGAAGGAATTTGGAGGGACAAGACTTTATTCTAGTGAACAGTTTGTAAACCTGGGAGATGCATCTATTGGTGGAAAATCAAAGTAACATTCTAGAGAACAAAGACAGGGTTTGGTTTTATATTAAAAATTTTCAGCCAGGTTCCTAATCTTGTCCATTTATGCAAATGAAGAATTCAAACTTGCTTAGTTCTGATTTTGATAGAGCTGAGTCCTAACTGGTTGATACAGTTCATCTCTGAGTGGGTCTGCCTAGGCAGATGTGCTCTGATTGATTGGCTCAGGTAAGCTCTGATTGGCTGGTTTCCAAGTGCAAAAATAGATTTCTCTGCCAGATGTTTCCTTCAAATGACAGGTGATATGGGATTCCAGCTGCAGTTTATCTTGGCACTAACAACAGAAACTTCTTTGGCTTAATTGTAGAAAATGAGGTCCTGTGACACTTTACATTTCTTTGATCTTTCTGAGAACACAGAGTACGTGACTGCTCCCTCAGTCAGTCATGGGGATTTTGACTGTTGGCAAGGGTACTTGGGGCTGATTTTAACACAAGTGAAATAATTGGCCTGAGCATATTAACATTGAGTATAATCTCTTGTCAGTATTCTCATAACATGTCTCTTTTTTGTTGTTTTTTTGTTTTTTTTTTTTTTCTACTTAGGATGGGTTTATTGGGACATAACTCCTTTGCAAATAGATAATATCATTAAGTCTTTTTAAAGATCCATTGTTTGAACTAGTCTACATTTTTTAAAACTCTTTCTCGGTAGATGTTTCTGGTTTTCCTTGAGTAAACATCCCTTGACAATTTTCATTCCAGGTTCTATGGACAGGTCTGATTCTACCCCCGTGAATGAGAAAGTGTTTCTCAGTCTAAGCCAATCCAATAGTGTGCCATCAAGCCAAGTGCATTTGGTTCATGGACTGAAAAATTATCCTATCCAGACCCATTAAAGGCATGATAAACAAATTCAGAACTTCCTAAGCTTTCTGCTCGTGATATCAAAACTTCAAGATGAAATCCAAATAGCCCTGACAGCTGTGTTTCATCACATAGAGATTACTGAGAATGAAACCACCATAAAGAAAGGCAGAAAGGAAAAGGACAAAGGGGTGTGTGTGTGTGTGTGTGTGTGTGTGTGTGTGTGTGTGTGTGTATGAGGCAGTAAACTTGTGTGTGTGTGGTGTGTTGTATGCTTCAGATGCAGCAATCATTAAAATACTCCAGTTTTTACCCAGAAGTTTAAATCATATATGACTAACTAGAGTGTCTCTCTCCGTCTCCCAGACCCCATATTTATATTTATTTTATTTTGTATGTACTTAGTTAAATCAGGATTTTTGTCGCTTTCAGTGATAAGAATCCTAGCTAATATGGATTGAGTCCAATTTGTATCATTTGAAATATGAAGTTGTTTCTTATTGAAATCTTTTAGAAATATGCATTTTAGGAAGGATATTTTAATAAATATTATGAGTATTATGTCTACTTAAGAAATATTTTTATGCTACATTATTTTACAGCTCAGGAGATAATTTTCCCTATTTTACTATTTTTATATTTTCAGGATATTTCTTATGTAATTTATGTGGCACTTATGTGCTATTTATTTTCTTACTTTTATGTGTTTCACATTCACATTGTTTTAAGTATTACCATATTGTTTTCTTTGAGCAGGTTCTCATGTGTATCTCCTTTAGTTGATATGGTTTTCATATTATCATTTCTGATTCTAAAGATAATCTTAAACCTGATTTTTAATTGTAATCTTCTCATTTTATTTCATTTATTTCATCAAAAAAGCAAGGAGTTACTTTGTAAAATTTTTTGATTTCTAAGATAAATGCTTTTTGACATAAGTTTACACGTATTTCCTCCTTACATGCTGTGAAATATTTTTCTCCCATGTCAATCCTTAACAATATTTGAATCACATTTTTTCACCTCAAGGAGATTCACTAAGGTAAAATGCTTGTATTCTGAGAAATTTAGCTTCTCTCAAGTTGCCTTTAAGGTACTCCATTCAAATTTGGGTTAGCACTTTGTAAAGGGACACTTAACTAACCAATTTTATCATTCTACTTGTTTGAAATGTATGATTTTAATTAAAAATTAATATTGAAAGCAAATTATTCCTGTTTCACATATTTTCACTTCACATATACCTAAAATAAGGGAAAGAAGCAATATCTATCTCCTGTTTCTTTGTAAGTGACTTGTAAATAAAATTAAACATAATTTAATGCATTTTCCTTTGCAAGTTAAGGATCTAGTTTATTTTCTTTCTCTGCTTCCATTCTTACAATATAGCAAATAATAAAAAGAAACATCTATATTATCTTTCACTAATATTTGTTCCTGTTTTAATATTAAAATAATATAAATGAATCATAGATTTTATGTATATCACTCAATTTACTATGCTTTAGAATGCTTTTGCTGATGTGTCACATTGCCTTTGGACTCTGATAATTTCTCTCAAAACAATTTATTTCCATTACAGAAAAAACTCCTTGCATGTATATATTACCATGTAAATGGAATTCTTCATACCCTTTACTGAAAAATTCATCTTATTCATCTACTATATAACTTATATAGGAATGTGTCTGATGATATTGTTTTGAGGAGTTTGGTTTAATGTTTTACTATAAATATATTTATGTATTGCAATTTCGTTACTTAGATCAAGTTCATTGAGGGGACAAAACAGTATCAATAATTTCCTTTATAAAAATGCTTCTCCAAATCAAAATATTTATAAACAGTTTCCATAAGGTAATTCATAATTCTTTAGGTTAATATGAATAATAAAAACTGTATGCAAATCCTTCCATTTTACTGTTCTATAAAATCACAATGGAAATAGATCTAATTAGTGATTTGGAAAAATGTGAACCAAGTAAAAATATTGGTGTTTCCTAACACATCTTCTTCCACGTAGAAAGGATTTTATCAAAAACAGAGCAAAATAGCACATCAAAATTCATTAAGTGGTAGTGGATCATCATAAATGTCTTCATCCTTGTTGTCTTCACACTGAGTAGGCTGAAGCAGAGGAAGAAAAGGAGGGACTGGTCTTACTGTCTCAAGGGTGGCCGAGGTAGAAAAATTTGTGTATAAGTGGACCCACGCAGTTCAAACCTGTGTTTGTCAACAGTATACTAAGAAAAGTTACTTTAAATATTTTGATGTGGTCTCAGGAGAGGATTATACTAAATTAAAGTTAAGACTGTAGGCCAGGCTCCGTGGCTCATGCCTGTAATCCCAGCACTTTGGGAGGCCGAGGCGGGCGGATCACGAGGTCAGGAGTTTGAGACCAGGCTGGCCAACATAGTGAAAGCCTGTCTCTACTAAAAATACACAAATTAGCTGGGCATGGTGGCACATGCCTGCAGTCCCAGCTACTTGGGAGGCTGAGGCAGGACCTGGGAGGCAGAGGTTGCAATGAGCCGAGATCACGCCACTGCACTCCAGCTTGGAGACAGAGTGAGACTCCGTCTCAGAAAAAATAAATAAATAAAAATAATTTTATTGTACAAAATATTTGATGTAAATATATGATTGAAGGTGTCAAATACCAAAATTTAACATTTGCGTATTAGTTATTGGTACATATGAACACATGGAGATGCCAAACCAATGATATAAAATCTATTTCAAATTACGCAGATAGATGCACGAATAGTGGAATGCTGACATCAAGCGCAACACAAATATCCTGAGCATCACCTCTTATCTTTAAAATGTGTAGCATAGGCTCAGCGTGATGGCTCATGCCTGTAATCCCAGCATTTTGGGAGGCCGAGGTGGGCAGATCATGAACCCAGGAGGCAGAGGTTGTGGTGAGCCAAGATTGTGCCACTGTACCCAGCCTGTGCAACAGAGCAAGACTCCATCTCAAAAAAAAAGACTTTAGTCTCAAAAATAGAAAATAATTCTCATAAATAATTAAAATAACGTATAGGTAGAAAACCACTATATTCTTTTATTCATTTATTTTGCAAATGTTTTCAACATACTCATTACATTACTGCAAGGTTAATGTGGCACTTTACATATAATATCGCTTTAATATAATTTTTTTAGCTTTTATTAGGAAACCTGAGGGCAAGCATACTTTTATGTGTATAAAATTTCGAAGCAGTGAAGTGTTAGAATTATCTTCATATGTTTTGTCTTTGCTCTTTGTCAATTTACATGAAATGCTATTACCAGAATAACATTTTTAGTAGAGCTCTCGCAGTATTTTTATTCAAAATAGTATGGTCTTTTCAACATTTTGGAATACTTAGAATAAAATATGAAAACTTAGCTTCCAATCAATTATTATCCTGCTGAATATTTCTGATATATTTGATACTGGTTATCACATTCTTTTTCCTTAATTCCATTCACTTCCATCTCAACACACGTTCTGGGTCTGCTCCTAACTCTGAATAAATCTTAAATGTAGATATAGCTTAAAATTTTAGCCTTGCTTTACCATTCTCACTCTAAAGTCATTCCTGGGCCTTAAGTTATATGACTTATATTGATATATTCAAATCTGAAATCTCTACCTTCATTCATATCCTTTTCCATAATTTTTGATCCCTGAATCCAGCTTATAATTTGTCAACCTATATTTTCAACTGTATACATATATATATATATATATATATATACAGTTGAACTATATATATAGCAGTTGAACTATATATATATATATATATATATGTACTGTTGTGTATATATATACACACAACAGTTGAACTATATATATACACAAGAGTTGAACTATATATATACACAACTGTGTGTGTGTATATGTATACATATATATATATTTATATTTCAACCTATATTTTCAACCTATATTTTCAATTTGAGGTACAGGTGTCTTCAAAGTTAACTTAGTCTAAATTGAAATCACATTTACCCAAAAACCTGTTTTGCTGCCACTTCCCTATCTTGGTTATGGCTATCATTCTTTTATTTTTCCAAATTGTAAGTCTAAGAAGTATCCTTTATAATCCCTTTCTTTTGGCTTGCCACCCATATCCTGTACCTATAAAACCCAAGCCTCCACAAGCAGCGTGGCAGAGTCGCAGAGAAAGAGTGAAGAGAAGCAGCAGCTGGGTGTTGCCGAGAAGCAGCTCGACTTCAGAGGAATGGCTTGATGGCAGGACTCCATCCCCAGTGACAGCCACTTTACTGATTCCACTGAGAAAAAAATTCTCATTCACCACCTTGCAATTTGTTCATGTGACCTGATTCTTCCTGGATGCCGGAAAATAACTCGGGTACCAAGAGGGTGGGTGCAAAAGGCTGTCACCCTGACCCTCCACTGAGCTGTTAAACACTTAAGCTGTCCATGGATTGAAAATCTAAAAGAGTATACTGCCACACAGGCCTTCTGGGGCTCCAGGGATCACAGGTACCTCCCCACCCAAAATGCCACCGGGGGCCTCATAGAGTTCTACTCCTGCTTCCTCCCAGAAGCACTTGTCCTGGCCCCTGCACCCACTCATCTGCATGCTCCCACTGGAATAAGGGGTTGAGACCAGCAGTTGCAAGTTGTTGGAGATGTTACAAACTAGTTTAGCATTTTGTATCTAGAAGGAAATATGCATTTTTTTCTTAAAATTTATGATAGAAATTCAGATGAATTGCACTAATACCCAATGAAGTTCATGGTGACCATTAGAGATATGCTTGAGCTTAGGAAAGCAGATAATTTTCAACTGAGGTGCACCTTCCCTAATGTAAGGCCCCTGGATGGGGCTGAAAAACAAGGTGCTTAAAATTGTTTTCCTGTTCCTGTTCCTGTGGTCCTTCAAATTGGAAGTTGGCATCTCCCCAATTTCTGAATCTGGGAATGAGATGACATAAGTCTCTGAGAAAAACAAAAAGACCCATAATACTTGAGTACATTTTTAGCTGTTGCTCAAAATAATTTAATATTAGCTATTGGGAGTGAACAGTTTTGGCTTCAAAAACCAAAAACTATTAAAATCTAGCATACGAGGAAAGTTTTGTTTTGTTTCTTTCTTTACTTTTTGTGCTCAGATGCCAAATCAAACTTGTTATCTAGAAGAGAGGGAAAAATCCAGAACAGCAGCAATATGTTCAAACGAAAAAAAAAAAAGAGAGAGAGAAAAAAAACTATTCCTAAATTTAGCAGGCAGAAAATAGAAGCAAGAATGGAGGAATCGGATACAGCTACACTGTTCCTAAAGAAGAAAATCTGATCCAGAAATTTATCCCCTTGGGCTTGTATTTTTCAAAAGCAGAAATTCCATATATCTGATGTTCATGAATACACTCATTACTGTTCATTACATTTACTGAAGATTCACATTTTAGTAAGATAACTAATAAAGTAAATCTAAGTTATGTACCAAATGCATTATATAACACAACTTCCTTTAAGAAAGTCATGAGGTTAATCTGATTAATCTATATATTTAAGATAGATAAACTGAGGTACAAAGAAATTAAATACCCTGTCTAATGTCATATAATTAATAAGCAAAAGAGATGAGATTCATTCATCAACAAGAGCCTGAATACTTATCCACAATGCTTATTATTGATTTTCATCATCATCATTATCAATCATCATCAATTGTATTTTCTATCTTTACTCCTTATGCTATTTTATTTCATCCCTATGTTTATAAAGAGGAGAAGATGCATGGAAATAGCCTGTTTGCTTTCCTTATGCTGACAGTATGCTTTCAACACTCTTTAGGCCTGAATGTTTGCCACAGACAATTAAGCAGGTGATAGATGAACTCTTGGCTTTCCTGGGATATAAAATAAACTATACTGAGTCTGAAAATATTAGCATACAATATGAATGATGCATCCTTGCATTTCTATCAACTTCAAATTGATTCTTATTGTTGAGCCATAAACATGTCACAATATTGTTTAACTGTCAACAAAGTGTATTTTGTTGCTAACTGAGCTAAATATAAATATTCAATATTATTGTACAGGTATATTTTGTTCATGACATTGTAAAATCTAACAATATGTTTTTGTAATAAAAGTCATATTTGCAAAGGCATGGTGAATTTATATTTATGTGTGTGTATATATATATATATATATAAAATTTAGATATATGCCATCATAATCTAAATCATATTCCTTACACTATCTGGTGTTTAGTCCATATTTGTTGACTGAATTCATACATATTCAATGCATGCCTTCATTTTAAGTCTAACTTTATTTTTTAACAATACTGACTTCTTTGCTTAACGGAAAAAAGAGCTCTCTAAGTTGCATGCAAAGAATTAAGGTACACATATTGATCTTGGAAGATACAGCACAAGGCTAACAGAGGACAGATAAAAGTAGAAAATATTATCTTAATTAATTCTGCTCTTAGTTTTCTTCACTATTTTCTACTTCAAATGAAAAAAAAAAACAGAGGAATCCTTGATAAAAGTATGAAATGTTCATGGAAAATAAACACACAAATTTTCAATTTACTTCTGTAAAATGTGAGATGGAATGAAATGTTAGGTGGAGCTTTAGCTATAACATGTTTCTAAAAGCAAAACAAAACAATTGAGTCATGGATACATATGTATGTCATTATTTTTGGTACATTTTTGTATTTTCAGGTATATTTTCATTTAAAAATAAAACATATTAGAAAATAAAAACTTATGATATATCAGAAAATATCTGTATATTTACATAATGTATTTAATCTAAAGCCAGACAAATGTATTATATATGTAATTTTTAAATAAGCAGTGAAAATAATTTTTTAAAAAAAGATTATTTCTTTAGAAATCTGGTACTAAAAATTCAGTAGGGCTCTTTGAATCATTATATCACATTGTCAGCATTTGCATAAACTTATGTCAAAGTATTTGAAAAAATGTCATCAGGATATGAATATTTATATCAGAAAATGAAAAAAATGTTCAAATGAGACATGACTTTTGAAATGAAAAACATAGTAAATTATTTAATCAACATACTCAGGGAAACAGAATTATCACTGAAGAAAATTTACCTGTGAGAAAGCCATAACCAGTGATTATAAGGAGAGAAGAGATGAGGAATCCTATACTTAGAGTTCATGACATTGAAAGTTATATATGGTATACCATGTCACATTACCTAAGTTTAAAATGTCTGTATGTCTGTACCATTCACAAACAATCTTTGTATGTGAGAACCTGTCTGCTAACTGGAACACTGTGTCAGTGATTCCAGGTTAACCAAGAGGGGAGAGGTGTTAATAGTATAAACTCAGAAATGAAGAATATAAAGTCAATCAGAGGGAAAATATGGGGAAGTTGCTACACAAAGCAGGAACTGGAAATACAAAGGGTTTACAAGAGATGAATCTCTTTTATACAAAACAGCAAGGAAGTTACTGGACTTCAAACACAATGAACAGTGGAGAGGGGAAGAGAAGTGTAAGAGATGGTTGAGTTAGGAAAGGGTCAAATTATGTCAGCCATGATACTTAGTTTTATAAGTATTTTTAAATTTGGAATGGAGAGGCTATTTGAAGGTTTTAAGCCAATGAAGTGACATAATCTGAAGTATAGTTTCAAAGTTTATTTTAGCTGCAAAAGTGAAAAAATGGAGACCAAAAGAAAACTATAGCAAGTAGACCAGATGAAAATGATGGTGTCTTGGAACAAGACTGAGTGAACAAGGATGAAAAAAAACAGCAAACAGATTGAAGACATATTTAGGAGCTACAATATGAGAAAAGCAATCGTGTCCTTAATGGGTATGGTAAGAAACTTTATATCAGTCACATGCAGTGTTTTAATAAAATACTTAACCATTTGTTTATTCGTTCATTCATTTTACATTTATTAATCACTCACCAAGTGTTGGACACCTTTCTACATCAGTAATAAAACAGATAAGGATCTCTCTTTCATTCTAGCTTGAAAAGATGGGTAGTAAACACAAAATCTAGGTAACGTATTTACTAAGTAACTTACACAGTATGGTAGAGAGCAATAAATGAGGGTAAAAGTAAAACTAGGTGAGGGACATTGTGAGCATAAAATAGGCAAGCCATAGAATGAAAGAGAATTTTCTGAGTGAGCTTTATTTTGCAGATGACATTTGAAAAGAGGATTAGATGAGGTGAAGATGTTAGCTACATACGTGTCAGCGGGAAACTCAAATTAGGCAGAAGTACTAGGAAGGACAAAGGCCCTAAACTGAAAAAGACCTGGAATTATAACTGCAATCAGTCAAAGCAGAAAGTCAGTGTGCCTGAAGCAGAGTAAGTGTGAAGGAAAATAATAGAATTTGAGGTCAGAGTGCACAGAGAGAGGGGATTAAATCCTGCAGGTCCCTTTAGGCCACTGGAAATACTGGGAGAAACGGAAGCCATTATAAGATTTTGAGTAGACAGTGAAATTATTAAACATTTCAAAGAATGCCTCCGGCTGCTGTGTCAAAATTCTAGTAGAGCAGTGAGAAACTAAAAACCTGACCCAGAGAGTATTTAATTAATCAAGGAGAGAAGAGTTGGTGGTTTTCTCTAAGGTAATAACTGTGGATATGATATTAAGTAATCATATTAAGCATGTATTTTCATTTTAGATATTTTTATTTCTCCAAATTTGTTATTTATTAGGAATGACTGAAATAAAAAATGTAATTGAGTCCCATCATCATCATCATGGAAATAGCTTTAAGAAAAATGTGGTCAGATGAATACTATTGCTTCCTATTTTCAACCAGTAAATAGTTACCACTGATAAATTGACAGCCATGAGTCTGTCAAGAATGCTCAAGATACCTTACGTAATACAACATGCCTATTCACAGGGGGAACATTCCTAGGAAATAACTTATGTGTTCTTCTTGATTTCGACATACAAGACAAGCACAAAAGCATACCCCATGCCTCTGAGAACAATGGACCATGCATCCTTGAAAAAAAGCTTTGCCTCCTTCATCACGAGCAATCTTCCTCTAGCAGTCAAGCGTGCCTGTGTACATGACGTCAGTTCCTTTGTGGCCTGATGACATCATCATGCCGTGGTGAACGGTGTCAAATGAACAGAAAGTCAATCCAACAATGACAGTTACAGTGTGTGTGATCATCCAGCTGATGAAGATGTGAATGTTCTTGGAATCCAGAAGCATTTCCTTTGCAGTGTCATAGATACCAAAGTAGGCAGCTCGGTGAATGGTAATACCCTGCACAGACATCTTAAAGACTTGGTACAGGCCCTTAATCCCACAGATTTGTGGATCTTAACCAGGCAGTTCCCGAGGCCTCGAAATTCCCTTTTAGCTCCAGCTTTACGAACATCGGCTGCTAGACTGGTATGGGCAAAATCAAGAGGATACACGAAACACAAGGATGTGGCTCCAGCAGCACTGCCTGATGCCAGATTCCCTTCAAAGTAGTGCCAAAACTGGGTCCTCTTGTCCACACCACCCAGGAAGATCTGCTGGTACTTATCTTTGAAGGCGAAGTTAAGAGCCTGGGTGGGGGAGTGTCTGATGACATTGGCCAGGTTACTGCACCAGAAGAACAGGACTCCCTGCTCCTTGGGAATACGCACCATGCAGTCTGTAATGCTCTTGTATTGCTTATCTGCGGTGATCTGCTTGCTGGCATGCTGCACCTGCAGCAGCAGCTTGCCCCTCTTGATGGGCGCTGCTGCCATCTTGGACATGGCTGCAGCCACTTCACCTGCCAGGAAGTCCTTGGGGAAGGACACAGCGGCATCTGTCATGTTGAAAGGAAAGAAGAGCAAGGCTGTTCCAGGTCGGGACTGGACTGGAACCGGCTTTGACTCTGGGGCTGCCAAGAATGTATTTTCAAGAGAAGAGAGTATCCCTGATGGATTGGATGAGAGTAAGAAAGACAGCAGTATTAAGATGATACTATTTATTTAGGCTGCCCTTATTTTAAATGGAAAGTTCTGGAAGGGTTGACGGTTTCTTATAGAAATAATAAAAAAAACAAGAGTCCAACTTTAAAGACACTAAATTACTGACTGGAGAGGTCAGTAAGCACTTCATACAAATTTGCAGTTTAGAAAGGTTTGAATGGAAGATATAATTTAGGGGGTCATTGGCATACAGCTAAGAATGAAAGCTGTAAAACTTGATGGGTAAACTAAGAAAGTGTGCAGACAGTGCACATATGTGATTCTTGATTATGAATTTAAAGTGAGACAACTTAACAGAGCGAATAGATGGAAAGCTGGACAGGAATCGGGATGTGACAAAATACAAGCAAAGAAGAGCATAGCAGAGCACAAGCAAAGGACACATTTCTAGCTGTGCTCTGCGTACTTTGGCCATGTTCCCTTTTCCTTATTTTGTGTGTGTGTTTTGTTTTGTTTTTTTATTTTGTTTTTTGCTTAGCAGTACCACATTGCCCAAAGACAACTTTACCCTTCTCGCTTAAATTAATTGCTGGAATAAACTTGAGACTCAGGTGTGAATTTTCTGATTTTCACTTTTGAGGAGAGTTTCTTTTGTCTAATTTTATTTCTAATACAGTACACTAATAGAAAGTTAAATTTAAATTAAAAAGTAGTTCTATCTCTTCTCTTTTAGGTAACCGTATCTCCTGGCAAAGCTAAGAAAAGAGCAAAAATAAATAAATAAATAAATAAATGCATAGTTCTCACCAGTTAAAAACCAAAAAAGGCTACATTATTTTCTTAAATGCCTGAGAAAAAGATTTGCTAGCGTTTCATAACATAAATAAGAATAGGAGAAAAAGTGTTAATGTTCTCTTAGTGGGGGGTGTGTGTGTGGTGTCTGTATTTATTTTCGTACCGAGAAAAAATAAATAGAATTCAAAGCAATCCCACTGACTGAATGGACCTCCTCTAAGTCAAGAAGACCTCAGAGAAACCTAAAGGAAAAATAAAAATTAAGTTCTTGGTCACGACTAGTCAAGATTTCAGACACGCACGTGTGTACCTTCCCTTTGTGAATATTCAGAGCCCCTCTGATAACCTGTTGAATATGTACAGGTAGCCAACCCATTTGGTATAAATTCCTATCTTATGCTTCCCACCCTTGAACCATTTTCTTTTCTTGCCTGGAGGATGTGATACCCTCCTTTAGAAATAAAACTCTCATTTTCAAATTGATGAACTTCCTGATTCTTCATTTGGCAGTACTAAAGCAAACTGCCCTTTTAAAGATCTCTATTTTAGAAGTATTTTTTAAAATAAAAATAATGCCAATAAGAATAACTTCAGGTTTTGTTTTTTTGTTTTTTTAGATTTGAAGCCTATCTTGTGAACAATCTTATTATAACGTATTTTTAGCATAGTAGCATTTTACCCAGAAGATGTTGCTAGAAATATTTTGTTAGCAAATTTCAGCTAAAACATTTTTGTTTTTCATCCTATAAAATAACTATCTTATGGTTCATTTCACATATAAATCTTAGAACTTAAAAACAAATAAAATGTGGACACTAGAATTAAAAATATGTAAATATGAGTATTCATTCCACATACACAGAAACGTCAGACATTAATATGTGAATCTGTCACTGAAAATCATGATGACTCCAGTATTTCCTGATCTGGACCTGAAAACAGAACTTGTCCCATTAGCACTATTATACCACTGTTTTTACATCTTGCCAGGTGTCATCATACTCATTTCAGTATACCTGAGCAGCAAATTTCCTAAATTCACTATGTTATGGATAATGTTTCTTTTTTGATTATGTTGAGAAATAGAAAATAAATTGAAATCCTTTAAAACTGTAGTCCCAAACTTTTTGGCACCAGGGACTGGTTTCATGGAAGACAATTTTGCCATGAACAAGCGGTAAGTGGGTGATGGTTTTGGGATGAAACTGTTCCACTTCAGATCAACAGGCATTAGTTAGATTCCCATAAGTCATACTCAACCTAGATCCCTCGCATGCACAGTTTACAATACAGTTCACGCTCCTATGAGAATCTAATGCTGCTGTTGATCTGACACATATATGGTATATGGTGTGTGTGTGTGTGTGTGTGTGTGTATGCCATGTATATATATATATACACACACACACAAACACAGCATATATATATATAGATAGATAGATACACACATAGCATATAAATATATATATATAGTGTGTATCTATATATATATGCCACATTTCTTTACAAGTTTATACTGTATTCCATGGTATGTATACTGTGTTCCATGGCATAAATATATATGCCACATTTTCTTTATCCACTCATGGGTTGATGGATATTTAGGCTGGTTCCATATTTTTGAAATTGCAAATTGTGCTGCTATAAACATGCATGTACAAGTGTCTTTTTTCACATGAGTTATTTTCCTCTGGGTAGATACCAAGTACTGGGATTGCTGGATCAAATGGTAGTTCTACTTTCTGTTCTTTAAGAACTCTCCACACTGTTATCCCTAGTGGTTGTACTAGTTTACATTCCCACCAGGAGTGTAAAAGAGATCTCTTTTTACCACATCCACTCTAACATCTATTATTATTATTATTTTATTTTTTAATTATGGGCACTCTTGCAGGAGTAAGGTGGTATCACATTGTGGTTTTGATTTGCGTTTTCCTGATAATTAGTGATGTTAAGCATTTTTTCATATGTTTGTTGATCATTTGTATATTTTCTTTTGAAAACTGTCTATTCATGTCTTTTGCCCACTTTTTGATGGGATATTTTTTTTTCTGGCTGATTCATTTGAATTCTTTTAGATTCTGGATATTAGTCATTTGTTGGATGCATAGTTTGCAAATATTTTCTCCCATTCTGAGTATTTCTCCCAATCTGTGTGTTCTGCTGATTATTTATTTTGCTGTGCAGAAGCTTTTTAGTTTAGTTAATTCCCATTTGTTTATCTTTGTTTTTGTTTCATTTGTTTGTGGGTTCTTGGTCGTGAACCCTCCCTAAGCCAATGTCTGGAAGAGTTTTTCTGACATAGCTTCTAGTATATTTATGGTTTTTCAGGTTTTAGATTTAAGTCTTTGATCAATATTGAGTTGATTTTTGTATAATGTTTCATTCTTCTACATGTGGCTTGCCAATTATCCCAGCATCATTTGTACAATAGGGTTCCTTTCCCCATTTGATGTTTTTGTTTGCTTTGTTGA
>PVKV010002458.1:135334-168037 GCA_004027835.1 Alouatta palliata
TTTTTTTTTTTTTTTTTTTTTTTTTTTTTTTTTTTGTGCTTCATATGAATCTTAGGATTATTTTGCTAGTTCCCTGAAGAATGATGATGGTATTTTGATGGGAATTGCATTGAATCTGTAGGTTGCTTTTGGAAGTTTGATCATTTTCACAAAATTTATTCTACCCATCCATGAGCATGGGATGTGTTTCCATTTGTTTGTGTCATCTACAATTTATTTTGACTGTTTTGTAGTTTTCCTTATAGACAGCTTTTGCTTCTTTGGTTAGATAGATTCATAAGTATTTTTTATTTTTGCAAAACTACTTACAACCCCTTTTGTAAAAGGGGTTCAGTTCTTGACTTGATTCATGGATTTGTCACTCTTGGTGTATAGCAGTGCTACTGATTTGTGTATATTGATGTTGTATTCTGAAACTTTACTGAATTCATTTATTAGATCTAGGAGCTTTTTGGATGAATATTTAGGATTTTCTAGGTATATAATGATATAATCAGTGAACAGCAACAGTTTGACTTCCACTTTACTGATTTGGATGCCTTTATTTCTTTCTCTTGTCTGATTGCTCTGGCTAGGACTAATATAACATTGGCTGTGGGATTGTCACAGATGGCTCTTATTACGTTAAGGTATGTCCCTTCTATGCCAGTTTTGCTGAGGTTTTCAATCCTAAAGTGATGCTGGATTTTGTCGAATGCTATTTCTGCTTTTATTGAGATGATCATGTGTTTTGGTTTTAAATTCTGTTTATGTGATGCGTCACTTTATTGACTTGCATATGTGAAACCAACCCTGCATCCCTGGTATAAAACCCACTTGATCATGGTGGATTATCTTTTCGATATGCTGTTGGATTTGGTCAGCTAGTATTTGGTTGAGGATTTTTGCATCTATGTTCATCAGGGATATTGGCTGTAGTTTTCTTTTTTTGTTTGTATGTTTGTTTGTTTGTTTTGTTATGTCCTATCCTGGTTTTGGTATTTGGGTAATATTAGCTTCATAGAATGGTTTAAGGAGAATTCCATATTTCTCTATCTTTTGGAATAATTTCAGTAGGATTATTACCAATTCTTCTTTGAATGTTCGATGGAACTTAGCTGTGAATCCATCTGGTACTAGACTATTTTTTGTTGGTAATTTATTTATTACTATTTCAATCTCATTATTTGTTATTGGTCTCTTTAGAGTTTCTATTTCTTCCTGCTTTAATCTAGGAAGGTTGTGTATTTCCAGGAGTTTATTCATCTTCTCTTGGTTTTCTACTTTGTGCACATGAAGGTGTTCATAGGAACCTTGAATAATCATTTGTATTTCTGTAGTGTCAGTTGTAGTATTTCCCATTTCATTTTTATTTAGCTTATTTGGATCTTCTGTCTTCTTATCTTGCTAATGGTTTATGGATTGTGTTTATCTTTTCAAAGAACCAGCTTTTTGTTTCAATTATCTTTTGTTTTTTGTTATTGTTTCAATTTCATTTAGTTCTGCTCTGCTCTTCATTATTTCTTTTCTTCTGCTGGGTTTGGATTTGAATTGTTTTTGTTTCTTCAGTTCCATGAGGTATAACATTAGATTGTCTATTTGTGCTCTTTCAGACTTTTTGTTGTAGGCATTTAATACTATGGACTTTCCTCTTAACACCCCTTTTGCTGTATTTCAAAGGTTTTTGATAGTTTGTATCACTATTATTGTTCTGTTCAAAGAATTTTATTTTATTTTATTTTTTTAGATGGAGTTCTGCTCTTGTTGCCCTGGCTGGAGTGCTATGGCGCCTTCTTGGCTTACTGCAACCTTTGCCCCCTCTCTCCCTGGTTCAAGTGATTCACCTGCCTCAGTCTCTGGAGTAGCTGGGATTACAGGCATGCACTATCACACCCAGCTAATCTTGCATTTTTAGCAGAGATGGGGTTTCTCCATGTTGGTCAGGCTGGCCTCAAACTCCCAAACTCAAGTGATCCACCTGTCTTGGCCTCCCAAAGTGCTGGGATTACAGCCGTGTGTCACTCCACCCGGTGAGTTCAAAGAATTTCTTGATTTCCTTCTTGATTTCATTGTTGACTCAACCATCATTCAGGAGTAGATTATTTAATTTACAAGTATTTGCATGGTTTTGAGAGTTCCTTTTGGAGTAAATTTCCAGTTTTGTTTCACTGTTGTCTGAGAGAGTACTTGATATAATTTCAATTTTCTTAAGTTTATTCAGATTTGTTTTGTGGCCTTTCACGCAGTCCATGTTGGAGAATGTTCCATGTGCTGATGAAAAGAATGTATACTCTACAGTTGTTGGGTAGAATGTTCTGTAAACATCTGTTAAGTTCATTTGTTCTAGGGCATAAAGTCCATTGCTTCTTTGTTGATTTTCTGTCTTGATGATCTGAAGGTATATTGTTGTCAGTGGAGTACTGAATTTCCCACAATTATTATTGTGTTGCCATGTTATATCTTAGGTCTAATAGTAATTGTTTAATAAATGTAGGAGCTCCAGTATTAGCTCCACAATCATAAATCATATATTTATGATTGTGATATTTTCCTCTTGAACTAATCCTTTTATCATTATATAATGTTTGTCTTTGCCTTTTTTTTTTACTGTTGTTGCTTTAAAGTCTGTGTTGTCTGATATAAGTATAGCTTTCCTGTTTGTTTTTGGTGCCCATTTGCATGGAATATCTTTTTCCACCTCTTTAAGTTTATGTGACTACTTAGGTATTAGATTAGTCTCTTGAAGACAACAGATACTGGGTTGGTGGACTTTTTTTTCCATTCTACCATTCTATAACTTTTAAGTGGAGCATTTATGCCATTACATTCAATATTAATATTGAAATCTGAGGTACTGTTCTATTCATCATGCTAGTTGTTGTTGCTTGAATACCTTTTTTTCCCCACTGTGTTATTGTTCTGTAAGCCCTGTGAGATTTATGTTTTAAGGTGGTCCTGTTTCCATGTATTTTGAGGTTTTATTTCGAGATTTAGGACCCGTTTTATCATTTCTTGTAGTGTTGGCTTTGTCGTGGCAAATTGTCTCAACATTTGTTTGTCTGAAAAAAGATGTTATCTCTCCTTCATTTATAAGGCTTAGTTTCACTAAATACAAAGTTCTTGGCTGGTAGTTATTTTCTTTAAGGAAGCTAAAAATAGGACCCCAATGTTTTCTGGCTTGTAGGGCTTCTATTGAGAAATCTGCTGTTAACTGATAGGTTTACCTTTATAGGCTACCTGATACTTTTGCCTCACAGCTCTTAAGATTCTTTTGTTCATCTTGTCTTTAGATAACCTGATGACTATGTGCATAGGTGATGATGTTTTTGTGATTAATTTCCTGGGTGTTCTTTGAGCCTCTTTTATTTGGTTGTCTAGATCTCCAGTGAGGCCAGGAAAGTTTTCCTTAATTATTTCCTCAAATAAATTTTCCAAACATTTAGATTTCTCTTCTTCCTCAGGACACCAATTATTCTTATGTTTGGTCATTTAACATAATCCCAAATTTCTTGGAGACTTTATTTATTTAAAAAATTTTTTTTGCCTGTGTCAAAATTAGTTAATTTAAATGTCTTGTCTTTGAGCTCTGAAGTTCTTCTTCTTTTTGTTCAATCCTGTCATTGAAACTTTCCTGTGTATTTTGTGTTTCTCTAAGTGTGTCTCTCATTTCCGTAAGTTGTGATTTTTTTTAAATGATATCTATTTATCTGGAGCCTTTTTCATCCATGTTTCTGTTTGTCTTTTAATTTTTTAAGCTGGTTTTCACCTTTTTCTGGTACTCCCTGGAGTAGCTTAATACTTCTGAATTGTTTATGTGGCAGTTCAGAGATTTCTTGTTTGTTTGGATTCATTGCTGGAGAGCTAGTGTGATCTTCTGGAGTTGTTGTAGAATCTTGTCTTGTCATATTATGTCAGGAACAGCACATCTGCCAGGGGCTCTTGGCCAGCAAGAGGGTCCCAATACCTGGAAGAGAGAGTACATGGGAAGAAAAGAGAGACAGAGAAGCGGGGTCTGGAGGACTGAATAAGCAGAGCCCAAACAGCAATGCCCAAACAGCAATTTTATTTGTGCAAAGGGTCCCAATATATACTGTCAGCTTTCAGTAGCTGATGTCAACCCACATTGTTAATTCTATACAATAAAGAGGAACAAAAAGTTACAATACCGCAAGTCTAGAGGAGAAGATAAAATACCAGTAAAAGGGAAGCACATAGCCAGGGGCCATAACAGTAAGCACGAGGGTGGAGATTTTTCTTTACCTGTTGTGTAGGGATTTACATTTGAGAAGGTAACATTCTTTAAGGTCAGGAAAAGCAACATTCTTTAAAGGTCAGACAAAACTCATAGATCTTAAGGGTAACAATCTCCAAGAGACATGTGAGTGGTTACAGGGCTTAGATAATGTTTAGTAAACAGAATCATAACACTAGCCCAAAACAGGTACCAGGATAAAACACAATGTCTTAGTAAAACCACACAGCCATCACCGAGCCATTGTGTCAGTGTCAGGGAGTCTGAGATAACTTCTACAAAATCATCCATCTTTTAATTCCTGCTTTCCCTTAGCTCGACTGCTTCCAGGAGGGGGGAAACGTTTCTGGGCTCAAACTCACATTATGACAGAGGCACATTCAGGAGGCCTCTACGCTGGAGTGACACCCACAATATTATCAGAATTGTTTTTCTGATTCCTTCTTATTTAGGTAGACTGTTTCAGTGGAAAGACTTGAAACTCAAGGGCTGCTTTCAGATTTTTTTTTGTCCCACTGAGTGATCTTTTGATGTGGTGCTCTCTCCTTTCCTCTAGTGATGGGGCTTCCTAACAACTGGACTGCAGTGATTGCTATTGCCCCTCTGGGTCTAGCCACTCAGTGGGGCTATTAGGCTCTGGGCTAGTGCTGGGTAATGTCTGCAAAGAGTCCTGTGATGTAATCCATCTTCAGGTCTCCCAGCCATGAATAACAGCAACTTCTCCAGTGGAGGTGGCAGGGGAGTGAAGGGGACTCTGTGGCAGTTGTTATTTTGTTTAGTGTGCAGGTTTGCTCGAATGCTGGTTATGTTAGCAATGAAGTTGTCATATGGAAAGACTTAGGACCTCTGGTTAGTCAAAGTGTTGCAGATGGTAGAATTAACAAAGTGTTGCAGATGATTGTCTTCTCATTCTTTGAAGCAGCGTTGTTCTGTTATGAATTGTCATAATGGCTTGAGTTTGCTGGCCTCCAGCCAGGAGGTAGCACTTTCAAGAGAGCACCAGCTATGGTAGTCGAAGGGGATATAAGCTTGCCCTTGGTTGGTCAGAATCATTATTCAAGTTTCTCAGGTGATAGGCAGGGCCATAGAACTCCCAGGAGTTCATGTCTTTTGTCATCGACTACCAGGTCAGATAGAGAAAAACCATCAGGTGCAGGCAGGGTTAGGCAGTTCTGGGCTCAGACTCTCTTTGGGCAGGGATTGCTGTAGCCACTGTGGGGGTGGAGGATGGTTCTTAGGCTGTGGAGTTATGTTGCCCAGAAGATTATGGCTACTTCTGCTGCATCATGCAGGCCACCAGGGAAGTGATGGAAAATGCAGTGACAGGCCTTACCCAGCTCGCATGCAACCAACAAGGTCAGCCTTACTTTCCCCATGCCCCATCAGTAGCCTTGAGTTTATATTCAGGCAGCCAGTGAACAGGGCTGAGATTTTGCCACAGGCTTCAAGCCTCCCTGATGAGAAAACATGCCCAAGCCAGACTTTCAGGCCTTGTCCCTCCCTACTTTCTGTGCCATTGACTGTTGCATCTACATTTGTACGTGCATTTCCCATTTGCACCCTCTAGATTCTGCTCAGGAAAATTCATGTTCAGTCAAAATTATTACAAAATTCAGCGAAAAACATCCATCACTTGGTGGTCCCACCCTAATTCTGCTGGCTGCCTTCCCCAAGGACCCCCATGAGTTAAAGCTTCCCTGGGCTAGAGCTGGAGACCAGGAGTGCCTACAGGGGTCTTCCCGCTACTTCTTCTATTTTTATATTTTACTTGGTTTCCTAAATCTGTTTCAGCTCTACATATGGTTCGATCCTTCTCTTATGATCTGAGTTGTGTCATGGAGTTTGCAGTGGCAAAATGCTTCTTTCAAAAGGTTTGTAAATTCTTTCAGTTTCCCTAGTATTTTCCTGTGGTGGTTCTTTGAGCAAAAATTCACAATGTGAATCTCCACACACTGTTCTGTACGTTCAAGTGTGAACTGCATATTTGTCCTGTCTCCTGTCCACCCTATTTTTTTCCCAAAACCAGAAAACACTATGAATTTGATGTGTGTGGCATATGTGAAATTAAGTCAATCGTGATATTGACTGATTGGGAATGTATACAATAGACTTTATAGATTGACAGAAATATTCTACATCTCTATATCAGTGGTAGTTACAGTTACTTAAGTAAATATATTTATAAAATCTATCAAGTTAAATAAGATTTGTGCATTTTATTGATTTTTGTATCTCATTAAAAATAAAATGACATGAAAGCATAAACTCAACAACAAAAACTGTATCTGGTATCTTCGTAGAATGTTTTCATCAGTAAACAGAGGTAGAATAAAAATAACTTAAAATAGCAGAGGTGTTTTCAGCAGACCTGTGTCTGAGACCTACTTTTGCCACATGTTCTTGATGCAGCTTTGAGAAAAGTAATTAACTTCTCCAATTAATTACTCTGAGCTTTACCATCTATAAGTTAAGAATAATGAAAGTTTCACCTCACAGAGTTGTTGTCATACTTATATAAATGGCATAGAACATTTACCTGTGCATGTCATATTAAAAAAGTACAACAAAAGTCAAGATACTATCTTTGCCTTCAGATTTAAGACAAGAATATTAGATTTGGCAGAAAACTGTCATATCTTTAAATGTTTAAATAGTCATTAGTTAAAAATAATTGAGATATTCTGAGTACTAGAGCAAATTTTTGTTTTAAAAATTCCACAAAATACATATATTAGAATAGAAGCATGACCAGAAATATATTTGAAATAACATAATACCTAGAAGCATTAATCTTCTTGAAGTCTGTTTCACAATAATGAAAAGCTGCCAAGACCCATATTTTATTTTACCCTTATCAAATTCTCAATCTTTTCAATGTTTTTCACGTCACTCAAAATGATGGCATTTGAATTCTACTTTGTCAAGACAGAGCACAAGGCATAGTCTCCATCACCAAGAGAATCTAGTAGTAAAAAGAATCAATGTATCCTTAACACTTTATTATCTTCCATGAAAAGTTGCATTTCTCAGAGAATTTAGGTTATTCAAATATGAAAAGATACTATGTAATAAAATTTAAAGAATTATTTTAAAAGTAAATGCATTAAATTCTTTCACATTTAAGGTTCAAAATGAGATACAGCAGCATAGTTCACCTCACCACCTGGGTGATGGGATCATTCATACACCAAACTTCAGCGACACACAATTTCCCATGTGACAAATCTGCATATCGATCCCATGAGCCTAAAATACAGGTTAAAAAAGGGAAATAAAATTCAAAAAAATCATTTTATAAGTATATTTTACCAGCTACAAAAGTATCTTCATATTTGTTTCATGATCTCCTGGGGAAGAAAGTGAGATAGTGTAGAATGAAATAATTTGAGAAAGTCTTTTGGTAAATGTTAAAAAATAATAATCACATTTAACAGTTTCATCTTACAGAAAATTTTGACTCCATAGCATTTTCATTTAAATATTTTGAAAAACAAACTCAAAACATGCTTTAAATTTTTGATGATTTCAAATATTACGTGAATAGAAACTTTAACTTAGTACAGAATGATTATCTGGCTTCCTTCAGTAAAATATCTTAAAGGTTAATGTGGATTTGCATTGCACTATATTCCAAATGCTTCTCCTCTTTTAAAAAGAAAAGTCTTATCTTTTATTTTTCTTATGTAGGAGCAAAAATCAGGAAAAAATATGTCATTCAGGGGAATCATGGTAAAAATTTAAGGAAGACAAAACTAGTCTTTAGCTACCAATATACATGTATATCATCTTTTTTCCTGCTTTGGAGGGGTGGGGGTTTGCTTCTATCACCTACCTGTTACAAATCCTCCTCCTATATGCACCATTAAAACAAACTCTTTCAAAAAGGATGTGATAAAATCACAAATATCAATCCATCTATTGTTTGGAAGAAACATCTTTATTTTCCTTTAAAGGAATTTGATACATAATGGAGAAAAGAAAATTACTTTCTAATTTCCAAGATGCAAAAAGTGTCTTAGGGAACATCTCTGTCCTTTGCTTTTTTATTTTAAGGCTGATGGCCTTTTCAACATTCCCAAAATCATAATAGGTAAAAGTATCTACTATTACGACTACATTTAGATTACATGTCAATATACAAAGAATCAGTGTCACATTTACGGATAAGTTATAGATCCAGTTTTGTGGTCATGTTTAAGAGAATAAAGGTAAATTAAGTACATTTTGAAAACTTGTTAGTCTTTTATCATGGTAATAAATATCTTAGTCCATTTCTTAGTCCATTTTGACTGCTCTAATAAAATGGCATAAACTGTGTGGCTTATGAACAACAATGTATTTGCATCTGATGAAAGCTAGTTCCTAATGGAGTTTTCTTACTTCATCAGATGTTTTCTTACTTCACACGTGGATGGGGAAGGGTCAGACAAGCTCTGTTGGGCATTTTTTTTTTTTTTTTTTGGCAGAGTCTAGCTCTATCACCCATGCTAGAGCGCAGTGGTGCGACCTTGGCTCACTGCAACCTCTGCCTCCCAGGTCCAAGTGATTCTTCTGTCTCAGCCTCCCGAGTAACTGGGACTACAGGCACGCGCCACCACACCTGGCTAATTTTTTCATATTTTTAGTAAAGACAGATTTGACCATGTTGGCCAGGCTGCTCTTGA
The DNA here is from genome assembly GCA_004027835.1 of Alouatta palliata. NCBI lineage: Eukaryota > Metazoa > Chordata > Mammalia > Primates > Atelidae > Alouatta > Alouatta palliata. The sequence goes on from PVKV010002458.1 coordinate 144,230, forward strand.
ACTCCTGATTTCAGGTGATCCGGCTGCCTCGGCCTCCCAAAGTGCTGGGATTACAGGCATGAGCCACCACACCTGGACTGTTGGGTCTCTTTTATAGGGGCATGAATTCTACTCATCAGGGCTCCACCCTCATGATCTAGTCACTTCCCAAAGTTCCCACCAATTAATATCATCATATTGAAGGTTAGATTTCAACCTAGGAATTTTGGATGACACAAACATTTTAAAATGTAGCAATCAATATGTTTAAGTAAGTTGTTTTTAATGATTTCTCTCTTACACAAACTTCATATCTAAAGATATACACAGAATAGTAGGCATCATTATGCACTTATTAACTAATGGTCATAGTATCAATTGAAATATAAGTCGTGCTCAATAAAAAAGTTTATTTAAAATCCTTGGTTACAGAAATAAAGTTTCATTTCTTGCTCATGTTCAGGTCAATTATAGATTGGCTGTAGGCCTTCTCCATGTCATCTGCACTCCAGGATGCAGATGGACCAGGCAGCCTCTCTCTGAATATCTTAGAAAAGGGAAAATAAAAATGGAGCATCACACATGACTATTAAAGTTGATGCACATAGCATGGAAATCCTGAGTTCAACATGATGGATTTAAGTAAGCCTTCTACAGAGTTGGTCATGAAACAAATAAAATCACAATATTTGGAAGTACAATTGCATCCACTACAAAACTTTAGCAATCATGTTGCTTTATTTCACTTTGTTTATAAATGAGGAAATTAGTATTAAATAACAAAGCAACTTGTCCACATAACATTTATTTAATTATAGTGTATGTCCCAACATGAAAATTAAATCATAGTTTTCTTTCTATCAAGGTTAGTAAACATAAACACAGAAATGTCATTAGAAATTCTCCACCATGTTTTTGCAGCAGAAAGCAGAAGGGAAAACTAGACAAAGAAGATGGCATAAAATGTGTCTTATGGTATCACCTATTATTAAATAAATTATTGATAGCAATATATTCACAATGAATTTATTTATATATTGAATGGATGGCCTCTACTTTTTATGTATAAAATATTTATTTTATTAGAAGAATAGATTCTAAGAAAGAAATAATATGTTTGGTGAAACCATATGTTCATATTCAAAGTCATTTTATAAATGCTTTTTGAAAATCTTTCAGCCTTTCAATCTAAGCTCTATAATTGATCCAAGAGCAGGTGTATCTTTTGAGTTTCTTTATTTTTCCAACTTATAATGAATTAATATAGTGATTCATACTGTTACTTAACTCTTTTATGTGTAACTGTCATGTGTTTGTAGCAAAATAGATTTCATCACCTATAAATAAAGGACCATGATTCCATTCAGTCATGAACATCAAATAGGCAAGTAATAAATATTCCATAAATGCTTAATGATAAACTGCACATTAGAAAAAAAAATCATTTTATACTACAAATAGCTGAAAATGCTAGTTGGCACTGTTGAGGGAATAATAAAACTGATCACTCTCAAAACTGCTCAATATTTATGACCTTTTGTATGAATTATTTGTTTAAAATGTTTAGAAAAACTGAATGAAAAAATAATAAGACGAGTTGACTTTTTCTTTTATATGGAAGTTAATGAATGTAGTGAAAGCTCATTATAATAGGCTTGGTAACATGAATTTAAACTCCATGCTGCAAAAATTAACAGTATAAACCTGTTGAGGTTTTTACTTCTCTTGTGTTTGGTTCCTCATTGGCATAATAAAGGAAATAAACTATATTACAACTGACTTTTCCTTTCCGTATTTTGAAAGTACAGAGTAAGAATACTAACACATTTTACTGTTGATATGCAAGCAATACCACTGTAATTGGGTTTTGCAATGAAAAGTTAATGTGAAATAAGAAATAATATGCTATTATCCAATATAACGATGAGCAGCGTTTCTGTGAGTATTTATCTTAATTTTATTCTATTTTATAGTGTAATATTATGAGCAGCCTATATAAGCACATAGTGAAGTATCCAATAATAAGGCATAGTCTCTATGTTTTTGGCAAATATATATTTAAGTCAAAAAGTATTTATAGACAAGAAACATGAAATCCATTAAAATCTATTTGATAGGAATTTGATTATGTACATGTCGCACAGTAAGTACTTTCTCCCATACTACCTTATTTAACCAGACCTGTTATTCAGCGTAATATAGCACCCCAGACAAACGTGCTGGGCTCTCTCTCCTATCTTTTGAGAAAAACATTTTAAATTTGGCAATTTCAACTATTCCTGTCAACGTCAATCTAACAACGTGCTTATCAGCAAATTAATACTCCATTTTTAATAAACAACCCAGTTTGCACATTCACTTGATAACCTATTATCAGATTTCATTTTCTACCAGAACCCAGTATCATTCTTAGGGCTGTTTCTACAAAGAATAGTTATCTGTAAAAAAAATTACCGTGACTTCACTTTCATACCACGGGAGTAAACTCCCCATACTGTGATTTATTGATGGGACTTCTTAGAGCTCATTAGAGCCATCTCTTTGACACAAATATTTTGAATGTTGTTTGTTCACCTGATTTATAGAGTACTAAGGGCAAAATATCTGCCTGAATCTTCTAGGCATACAGCAGAGCTTTATTTGCTCTAGGCTCTACTCAAACCTGGCAGCCTTCCTGGCTACCCAGTAAATGTGCCAGAGTAGCTTACTCAAACACAGAATGAGGCCTCCAAAACCAAAGAGGCCCATCAAGTCCTGTGCTTCCATATTAGTGACACACAATACGAAGTGCAGTAATTTTCCTTTACAGAGGAAATATCCTAAGAAACTTGTCCACAGGATGACTGGAAACTTTTCCAAGAGAGAAGATCCCTGAATGTCTTTTGTGTTTCTCTCTCAACCTCTACCATACACGTGTGTTAGCAAAGCACCTAGTTTCTTATTTCCTTCTCTCACCAGGCCCAGTGTCAACCAAATAGTCAAACGGTGTGATAATCTTCATGATTTTTGGAAGATTGGGTTTTTCATAGCCTAGTCTATGCCAGACTGCAGAATTGACATAGAGCTGCAGTACAAAATAGAAGCTATACTGTTGTTACTAGGTAAAAGTGAACTGCTTGTAATGATTCTTCCAAACCACTATAGACATTACTAGCATTTGCTGGATCAATAGCCACATATCTGCTCATGGGGTTTTGTTGATTCGCTTCTAAGGTTAATCTGCTTCCGAGCTTAATTTGCTTTATTTTTATGTGGTTTAGTTTGAGATAGGGTAGAAATCATCAAATTTTGACAATTTAAAATTCCTGGCACATTTCTGTTGGAAATAAATATCATATTATTTTCCATTCATTTGATGTGCTTGTTTAACAGATATATGGTAAACTCAACAGAAGATTTTAGTGGGCATGTTTTGTTATCACTAACCAAATTTAAGGTTTATCTTCAACAGTAACTTCTTCACAACTGAGGCATATATAAAGAAAGACGCTATTATTGTGCCAACATGCATAAATATATATTAAATTTGTAAACCAAATTATATTTGGATTTTTAATCCCTAGTGCTAAAAATCAGTTACCATCCCCTCCATCTCAATCTTTCCTTTTATTTCTTTTTTGAAAGCCTTAAATAGTACCTAATTCCACTTCCTATTTAATAAAGACATGCATTCTATTATTGTAATGTTCATTTTGTTTTGTTGCTTCTCCTTGTAGTAATTACATGCCAGCCATCATGTAACTTTTTGAGTTGGAAACACTTGCATTTGAAAATAAAATTCTTAGGTGTATAACCAAATTATTGATATTTAAAGGATGTGAAGACTTTGATAAGGTATTTACTATTTCTAAAACTCTATTACTAAAATGGTAGTAATAAGACAAAAGTAGAATTATTAACAAAGGAGTTATTCAGATTGGCAATATAACCCATAAAGTCCATAGGTTATGTGTCACTAATGCTAGTCATGGATTCTGGTTCTCCTAAACATTTCCTATCGAAGCATGTACAATCACAAAGTTGGGACTCAGTGGATATAGGCCAATTCAGGTCTTCAAATACATATATAACCATTGATAATTATTTATAACATGTATTTCATAGGTATTTTTGTAACTATACTTGCAACTATATATATTACTCTTTTATGCACAATAGTGTAGACATAACAACAGAATTTCAGGTTATTTCCTCAAACTTACTGGCAAAAATGCCATTTTCCTACATGTCATATATCTTTCATTGGTGGGCAGGTCACTAGAGGCCAATGAACAAAAACACAGGAACCTATCTATGAGAGACTTAACCATATCCAGCCACCTAATAACAAACTGTATTAATGCAGGCTTCCTAGTATCATGTTGAATCACAGCCCATTTCTCTCCCATGAACATAGAACAATGATGATTCTCAATTCCTCTCATCCCAGTTGAGCCATGTGGCATAAATGTTTATTTTAATTTGTGGCCCTTTAAATGTAAGTTACTGTAAAATCAAGTTTGTCGTAGTTTAGAATGGTACTAATGATTTCATAGATGCTGTATGCCAGCACACCTGGCCACTGACTGTTTAAGTATATCAGATCCATGGCAAGCAATATGCCAATGAGTTCTTTCCAACCGAATGGCTATGATCTCCTTCACAGTTGTTGGCAAGCAGAATGCTGTTTAGTAATACAAACACACTACTTACATACTGCTTCATAATCTTCTCAGATCATGCCTGAGTATTGTCAGTATGCTGGTGGAACACCCCTATGAGTGTCCCAAACTAGGTTAAAAAATTACTCATTATTAGGAATGAGAGTTCAGAAAAACCAAGTCAAAGGCCCAAAATACCTTTTGTACACTGAAGCCATCAAACTGGAATCTATTCAGTTTATACCATCACAAACGCTGTTGCCATTGACTGCTTGCAGTATGCGTACAATTCAAGAATATTATAAATGTGTCCAAAAGTAATGTGCCCTTCCGGATATTTTAGGTTCAGCGTATTCGACTCTTAATAGTAGTTCATTATGAATATGACAAAAGGCTTCTCATAATCATCATTCTAAGTATGCATCATTAATTATATTAACCCATTATATCATGCAAATTATCCTGTTGGACATATTTCTGATTACAAAAAGTTACAATTACATATTTTTCTATCCACTTTCAGATTTGGTGTTTGACTACTTTGAGTAACAGAAGAGTAGCCTCTGAAATATAAATGTGTCTACTTTTACCCCAAGAGGTTATCTTCATACACAGCATCAAAATGATTCTACTACTCATTGTCAACTGCAAGTCACATACGTGGTCTGATGCAAAGATAAAATTTATTTCAAGGTTAAAAAAGAATAAATATTACAAATGTAACACACAAAAAATGACCCAAATTATAATTCCAATCTGCTATTTTCCAGGTAGATTGCTAGGAAACAATGCTGGATATATTCTCTTGAACTCACCCAAATAGAGTTAATGTGTAAATCTTAAATATAAACCATGACTCTGAATCACAATAGTGAGAAACAGACAGGGGTTTACTTTTCTTAGACTGAGAAACTTTCTTGGGAAATGAGTGAGATTGTATTTGTTTTTAGCGTCTTCACTCACTTGATTTACTCATTATTTTTGCCCTCCACATTAATGATGAAGACACATTTACTCACACTGATAAGCGTTTGTTGCGCTAATGAACAACTTGAATGCTGAATGATGTACAAAATTTAATTTCCCAGTTCTATAGTTAATCAATAATATTTTTGCTGTAAATTCTACATAAATTTTGAATTATTTGTCTGTACATCCATATACTCAGAAATATAATTTTAAGTAGATAAACTGTTCCTTGAATTCTTATGTAAGTTTTATTTTACAAACTATATTAGATCTAAATCATTGTGTCAAAGACCCAAAGACATAGTTTTTTGTTTAGCGTGTTATTTAGTTTTAAAATCATTGTGTGTGTGTGTGTGTGTGTGTGTGTGTGTGTGTGTGTGTGTGGTTTCTCAGCAGAAATAAGCAGAGAAAACAAAAAGTATTCTGGTAGCTCAACAAAAGGCAATTACCTATTGCTCCTGTAAATGGCAGACACAAAATTCTCATAAATGAATTCTATCCTAATTTCAAAACATACTTTAGAGGACAACTCATTTGAAAACTTAATGATTATCATCACTTAAAAAAGGATTGTACCTTTTTTGTCTAACTCTAAAAATCACTAAAAACAGGTAATTCAGATGTGATCCTTCAGCTACCTTCTTTTAATTAAATAGTAGTTCTTTTTAAATTTCAATTTTTTTAAATCTATTTTCCTCTGGTTCTTTTAAAAGTAAAATAATATGATAAACTTATAGTATATTTCAGAATAGCTAAAAGAGAAGATCTGGAGTGTTCCCCAACACAAAGTAATAACAAATGTCTGAGAAGATTTTAATTACAGTGATTTGATTATTACTTTATGTATACATGTCTCAGAAACACATGTGTACCCCATAAGTATGCAAGACTATTATGTATCAGTAAAAACAATAAGTCTCATAAATGTTTAAGATGAAAACTTAAACATCAATTTTTAAAATACACTGTAAAGCAAGCTTGTCCAACTTGTGGCTAGAATGGCTTGAATGCAGCCCAACACGAATTTGTAACTATTTTTAAAACAATATGAGTTGTTTCACAATTTTTGTTTAGGCCATCAGTTATCATTAGTATTAGGGTGTTTTCTGTGTGGCCCAAAGCAATTCTTCTTCCAATGTGGTGCAGAGAACTCAAAAGATGGGACACTCCTGATAAATGCTAGATTGTATTTATATGACTTAGGAGGAGTTAATATAAAATATGATTTCTTGCAATTAGTAACTATACTAATATTATAAACTTTTTTGAAAATTTATTTAGCTACTAAAAATCTAAACAACACTTTGCAAATTAACAACAAACAGAAGCCGATCCAACATTTATAAGTACGAGAATGCAAAATACTACTAATTATACTAGTTTGGTGTACCCTTGAATGCTCATTTTCTCTTTATTTAGTCCAGATTTGACATATTCATGATATAAAAAAATATCCAGGTAAAATGTTATTCAGATTTTATTCATCAATGAGAAAAAGTTAGTATTTATCTTATTCATAATCAAGATTTTGTTTATAAATAACTCATGTTAACATTAATAAGGTGTGCCTGCATTTTCATCACTTTTTTTTTTGACTCAAAGTCTCCCTCCATTTTCCAGGCTGAATTGCAATGTTGCCGCCATCTCTGCTCACTGCAATCTCCATCTCCATATTCAAGCAACTCTGTCACAGCCTTCCAAGTAGCTGGAATTACAGGTGCGCACCACCACACCTGGATAATTTTTTGGATTTTTAGTAGAGATGGCGTTTCGCCATGTTGGCAAGGCTGCTCTCAAACACCTCAACTCAGGTGATCAGTCAGCTTGGCCTCCCAAAGTGCTGGGATTACAGGCATGAGCCACTATGCCTGGCCATGCTTTTCTTTAATAGTATTCATAAGTAACTGCAGTAATAAAGAGAATGAATTTTAATATTAATTGGGGAAATAGATATTTTATAGAAAAAAATATGTGGCCTGAAGACATATTATGGCTACTTACCATTTTATAGTTAATGCTACATAATAATTAGGAACAATTATTCTCTAACGTTAGGGATAGTTTGAAAAACTTGAAGAGTTACAAATAAATTACCTAGAATAGGATTAAAGTCTTAATAGGTCTTAGTCAATTGAAATTTTAAAAAATCAGTAACAACTAAATTTAAGATAAATTTATGGGATATTGTATCATGGCCAATATCCGTGGTCTCTTAGTCACTTATAACATACTTCAAAAAGACATATTATTAAATATATAACTCCAAGTTAAAGTGAAAAACGAAGTACCCTACACCTACACAGAATAAAACATAAACAGTTATGGATTGTAGAAGTTAAAATTGATTCTGATTTCCAATTAACCCACAACCTGATGAATTCACAACCTGAGGAAATATCCAGTATATTAATTTGTTCTCATTTTCTTTTATTAATGAAACAGTGTCCATCTATAATATGAATCTCTGGAAATGATTAACGATTAAATGAAGACATGGTATGAGTTTTTTTGTTGGTTTCAAATGGAGAACAGTGAACAAAATGATGGAGTCGAATAATCGCCTAATTGTTTAGTATTTAAGTGGAACAAAATAAATCATTATCTACTTTAGATCATTACATTGACTTCACCAAGTTTAATTTAACTTATGAGGACCATAATCAAATATGTCAATAAGAAATACTAAAATACAGTTTAAGTATAAGGAGATATAAAAAAAACAAGCTATTTTAAAAAAGACTTCAGTAACTAATCAAATAAATACTGTAGCATATTGTCGATATATTAAAATTTAACTTTTTGAAAAAAAATTATGATACTTTAAGTTCTGGGGAACTTATGCAGATTATGCATGTTTCTTACATAGGTATACACGTGCCTTGGTGTTGCTTTGCTGCATCCATCACCCCCTCATCTACATTAGGTATTTCTCCTAATGATGTTCCTCTCCCTGTGTTTAAGTCAAATGTACATTAGCAATCTGAACCTATTCATTACTCCCAGAAAACATGATAATAATCATATATTAAGTATGTCATATTACAAATACTTAAAAAAATTCTAATCAAATTAAAGTAATCCAAGCCTCTTTATTTTACTGTTTTAAATTTCTTGAAACAAAATAGAAAATTTAAGAAAATACAAATAAAGTATAAATAAAAACCTATCAATTAATGTGTAGGTTTTGTATTTGGAAGACAGAATTAAGAGAATAATTAACATAAAAATATGAGTTCTTTTAACCTGATTTATGACTTTTTTCCAAAATACTTTTTTTGATATTTTCAAATATTATTTTTTTAATATTTTCAATAAATAAATATAAATTTTCCTCCATTTAACTCCATAAAAGATGAAATTCCTAATAAGTAATGATAAGTATATGATTTGTTTAAATAACCATCAATACTACGGAAATTTCATAAAATTATTGGAAAATATTTGACTTTTTTAATATTTTGGAACAGATTTATAGTGAGAGAGAATAGACACTTATACTGGGATCATAATAAGCTGAACTAATAGTGTAAATTTTTACTGTAACTTTCATCGCAAATTTATATCATATTTTTCTTTCTCTTAGCCTTTTGAACTCCGAAAATCTAAGACTGGTCTCAGTTAATTTAGAAAGTTTATCTTACCAAGTTTGAGGATGCATAGCCTTAAAAGGTCCTGATGACATGCAGCCAGCGTGGTCAGAGCACAGTTTGGTTTTATACATTTTAGGGAGACATGAGACATCAGTCAACATATGTGAGATGAACATTAGTTTGGCCTGGAAAGGCAGGACAACTCAAAACAAAGGCATGAAGATTCAAGGCGGGGAGTGAGCTTCCAGGTCATGGATAGGTAAGAGACAAATGGTTGCATCTTTTGAGTTCCTGATTAGACTTTCCAAAGAAGGCAATCAGATATGCATTTATCTCAGCGTGCAGGGGGATGACTTCAGTAGAATGGGAGGCAGATTGACCCTAAACAGTTTCCAGCTTGACATTTCCCTTTAGCTTAGTGATTTTAGGGCCCCAAGATTTATTTTCCTTTCACAGCCTGTTTTCCTTCTTGTTGACCTATCATGTTGTCTTTTATACTATGCTATGGAGTTGGAATTTTCTTGTATTTTGGGATCTACAAAGCTGTTGTTTTCTAAGTGTCCTGTAAACTCTTTAATACATCATGTTCAGAAATGTGCTTCTTCAGTCAACCATAAAGTACTTGACAATATTATCATATTTTGCGGATTTTTGATCGGTACTCTGCTGTTTCTCTACTTTCTCAGTTATTCATTTATGAAAATATGGGGACATCTCTCCACAGCTGGTCTTTACAAAGAGACTTAATGGCTGCAGAACCAACACGAAGCAATTGAATGTTAGCTAATGTGTCGAGTGAGTTCTGTTTTCTAAAATATCTACTTGAAGTAACACCACTTTTTTTTATTTTCACTGACTATGACTCTTAACTATTTTCAAAAATGAGATTTATTATATTGAGGCAGAAAAATAGAATATGGAGGCAGGGAATATAAGGCCAATTCACATTTCAGCTATGACAGGAAATATCCTCTCCATAGGGTGTAGGCTGCGTAAATGAATATGTAACTTTACTACATTCTCTCCATTTACATAGGGCATACCCAAAGTAACCAATGGAATCCTCTAGAGGGTATTTTCACTCCCAAAAGTTCTGTAATGGTGCCCTTGAGCCCCCTTTTCTTGGGCCGCTCTCATACTGTGGAATGTACACTTTCATTTTCAATAAATCCCTTCATTCCTTCCTTGCTTTGTTTGTGTGTTTTGTCCAAGTCTTTGTTCAAGACGCCAAGAACCTATACACCTCTACCGGTGATAATATAATTCTTCTTTCACAATATATTACATAAAGTCAGAGCTTGCTTTAGCATTGTGAACGGAATGACTTATCCAGTGCTTTTGGATCAGTCATTTCCCAAGTGTTATTATGCAAAAACTACATTTAGAATCTGCTAACTTTAAAAAGGACCTTTAAATCTTTCTTCACGATACATTACATCTCAAAGTTTAAGTCACTGTTCCTTAGTACCATGAACTCCTAAACTTTGTGTAATATATCTTTTTTGCCTTAGTATTTTTTCTCTTTGAACATCCCAAATTACAGTCATTTTTGAAATTACCTTTCTATATCCAACAAAATCCCCTATTCTCATTATCTCTGAATGCTCTCTCCCCTTACATATCCTAACTGAACCTGGCAGTACCACAAGGGCATCACTTACTCTGAAGCCATTGTAAGTAGGGATTGGTTTATTTATCACAGTCTCCAAAAAGAAAAAAAAGAAAATTCTCTGTGTCTCTAGATATAGACTGACATGTAGATAAGTACTTAGAGAGATGTAGGTCTAGATATGTATGTATGTATGTATACATTCTATTCTCTTTTACCATTTTAGTACTGATTATTTTATTTATCACAGTTCCCAGGAATTAAAAAATATCTATCTATGTAATAGACAGTAATATAAATACAGTTATATAGATATACAGGTATAGATAAGTATGCATAGATTCTAGTGTCTTATAACATTTTATCACTGAAAAATATGAAAAACTACATCTTGATGATCTTTATTCCTTAAATACAAAAATTACTCCTTGCTAGCTATTGCATGTTTCTGGACACCATTCTTCCATCACATGTATGTTCAACCTGTCTTGAAACTATATCTTCCCACTTATTTTTAAGGACATAAAAATTTCATTTCAAATTACATGGACCTCTCCAAATACATCTATTTCTTCTTATTAATACTAGATTTATCGAAAAACTTAACCATTATCTTCGTTCCTCAATCCACACTAACTCCCATATCGTTCCACCAAAACTACTCTAATTTCGTCTTCACATAGGTCATTTTACACAGATTTTTAGCTCCTGTATTACTTGACTTAGCAGATTTTGTCCTAGTTAAATCCTCTGTTCTTTTGGTAACGTTTCTGTGACCCAGTTTTCTCTGTGTTTTCCAATTACGACTCCTGCTGGCTGATGCTATACTATCTGGATAAGAAAAGCTGAAAATCCTCAAGATTTATTGCAAGTTATCTGCTTTGCTAAAATTATATCCTTTTCCTGGATAATCATACATCACACACACACACACACACACACACACAGAGAACTATTTTTTTTAGTTCTGCAAGTAGCTTACAAACATATTTCTTAATTACTTTTCTGTTCACAAGAACCTCATATCCAACCTCATATTTTTGGTATTTTTCTTGAATGTCTTAGAGTTGTCAAAAGCAAATCCAACATGCTTATTACACTTTGCACTTTTGTCCCCTCCAAACCTCATGTTGAATTTCGATTTGCAATGTTGGAGGTGGGGCCTAATGGGTTCCATCACAATTCTCCATTAATTAACAGCTTCCTGAAACTGGAACCTAGTCTTCTGGAAATGGCTGGGCAACTAGAGATGAAATAATGTTCAGTTCCTTGACTGACCACATCTGAGACCAAGTAAATATCTATTTTCAAGCAGTTTCTCCATGATCATACTGCTTGGCATTTCAGCACATTCATTTCTACAATTTTGTCAATAGAACATTCCTAAACTTCTGTGGATTTTTCTAATGTACTCATAGAATGTAGAATTTTGGGGTTGTGGTAGCATGTGCTAAAAGTTAAGTATGATTCTAGTTCTGATTCAGAATATATCATGTAGTGAACTTATGAGAAAATATGAAAAGCTTGAACCAAAACACATTAAACGTGATCATAAAAAGACATAGTCAATTATGGTTTTGCAAAGGCCCTTAAAAAGCTGAAAAGACTGTTGGTATAAAAAGCTAATCTGTTTCTATTACTGACTAAGGTATATGATAATTATATTTATGCTATCAAGGGTAAGCTGGCGGTGCCTATAAAATAGGTAAGAACAGCTGAACCAATCTCAGTGTTATCTAATATATATCTGCCTTCTACAGAAATGCATTAAGATAAAGAGCAATGCTGTTATTCTACTGTGAAAAGGAAATTATGAAATTTTAAAGTTGTGCCAATAGAAGGAAAGAGAAGTGGAAACATGGGTGAAATTGATCACTGTAAGCATCTGGTTTCAGTAATTCAGTCTGCTCAAAATAAATGTATGATAGGAACTCAGTAGCACATGTAAGTTGCTAACTTATGAATGTGAAAACTTAACTCCCCTCCAAAATAGTTGATCACAATATATTTTTTCAAACTAGTACACTGTGGAAGAAATGCCTTCAGCTTCTAGATGAATGTTTGCTAACAAAAGGTCCCATGAAGTTAATTCTATTTTTATAATGTTGATATTTACATCAGGCTTAAGTAGGCACAAAATAAAAAGAAAAGAAGGCACTATAATTTTTTATTCAATTTAAGAATAATAAATAATTTTATTTACACATGAGAAATGCCAAGCTAATTTTATATGACATTTCAGATTTACATAAAATTAAATACTTAAAGGTATGTGTTTTGATAACCATTGAATTATTTTTTAAATGGTCTATTAAAACCATTTTCGAGTTCTCAATTATTTTTACTACTGAAGAAAGCAACATGACTGAATATAATCTTAAGAAAGATATCCATTGCTACAAATGTGGAGAAAGAAATTAAAGTTTAAAATTATACAATTAATATTTCAAAATTTAATGAGCAATAATATTATACATTGTAAAAATACAGTATACTATCTTGATATGTTAAAATCTTGGATGTCATCAACAGACTTATAGTAATTTCCTTAAAAATTTAACTAAGATGTTAGAGAATTAATTTTCATTTTCTCAAATTGTACTGTCTGATATTGTAGCCAATAGCAGCAGTCCTAGACTAGTGCCAATTAACATATTGTACAGCACAAACATAGAACGTTTTTATCATCTCAAAGTTCTACCGGATAGTGCTGTTATAAAAAAAAAATATATATATATATATAATATGTATATATATATATATATATATAAAAACAATTTCATGACTTACCCATATTCTCTTTATTTTTTCATTATTAAATATGTGACCACTGTGGAAATTTAAAATTAGCTCATAATTTGATTTTAAAACATAAAATCCATAACTATTTTGAATGCAAAGTCTCACAGCAATGTCATTTGTTTTCTTTAACTGCTTTTCTAAGTCAGTTCAGAAAAAAAAGAAGGCAAAATTGAATCACTATTGATTAAACGTCCCCTAGCAATGAGACTCTCATTTCACCTTGTCTCTTAAATACGTTAAAATTCAGGCCAAATATTCTTTACAAAGAAAATATAATTTAAAGCCAAAAAAGTGAAGGACTTAACCGATTCAGGGTGTATTTTTTATTCATTTGTATGGAAAACTATATTTCTATGTAACTTCTATAGAACTCTAAAATAACTGTACAAGGCAATGTTTTCTGAAAGGAAGTAGATTTCTATGACGTACATAGACTTCATTTTCAGACTACTTCTTTGAATGACAAAAATGCAATTATCTGATATCACCATATTTATAATGTTTAATCATTATTTTATTTGGTTAATTAATAATTAAACCATATATAACAATTATATGCTACTCTTTAAATTAAGAACTGTAAAGGCCTATATTTACCCAGGCTTCTCTGATTTCTGTTAAAAGAAATACTTTAAACAAATTAAATTTAATGAATTTTATAGGCAAAGAATGATTCATGAATTAGTAAGAACTCAGATTCAGAAGAGGTTCAGAGAACTCTACACACTGTGTGAGCAGCAAGTTTCATAGACTGAACATGGAAGCAAAGTAGAGAAATCACTTGATTGGCTACAGCTAGGCCTTTGCCTTTTCGAACATAGTGTGATGAGGCACTTGTTTTACTTGGGCATGGTCTGATTTGTTGACTGCTCATGACTGTCTGAAGTTTATCTTTGATTGACTGAAAGTCAGCTGTTTGTCAGGAAAATATACTCCCAAGTTATGTTTCAGTTTCTTTACTTACTATAATAAGTTAGGTTGTGCTTGGTACTTAAGAAACTCAAAGTCCAGAGACAGTCTGGGGCTAATGGCATCCTGTCCACTTATTTAGCACCCCCTTTGGCAACTATGGTTTTGAAATAATGGTGAAATATCCAGTTCACATAAAAACATTGTCCTGTGCTCCAAAATAAATGATCAGGATTTTAGACTCTTCTTTGACACTCTTTATTTCCTAAACTTGGAGAAGTCACTTACATGTTTTTAACTGTAAATAGATGACATTAGAAATGCTCTAACATTGCTTCAGAGACTATAATTCTCTTTAAGAACCTTGAGTTTAGGGATTTTATTTGTCTCGTTAACAAGTGTATTATTTTTAACAGGTAAGACACCTATGTACCATTGCACATAGTAGGTGCACAGTAAGTATATGTTCAACTAAATTAAAAAACAGTCCACTAAATTTGTCACAGTCCTGACTTATAATGGTTGATCAGTAAGTATTTGTTCAGTGAATTAAAATATAAATAAGGAGCCTAAAAGAGTGATGAAATAACCACCAATATTCATTTACCAATGTAAAAATATGTATTATTTTATCAGTTGAGTCTGCTTATGCTAATTAAAATTGAAAAGTTCCCCAGAATTCTGTTTTTTAACTATTGAAACTATAAAAGTCTGAACACAAAAAACAACTGAGTTGTCAAATACACGTCTTTGAGATCTTTCCACTTCTTTCTGCTCTAATATACTAAATGGTAGCCTAGAAGACAGAAAGAGTCCGTGTGAGCATCATACAGCTTTATCACAAAGAACATTGGATAAATACTTAGATTTCACATTTCAGTTTATGTTTTCTACTACATATTAAACTACATAAAAATAAATCAATAAAAACGTATTGGTTTTATGACCTTAACAAAATTCGCTTAAACTCTCCAAATGTCAATTTACACAGCTGAAAATGTAATCAATAATATCTGTATTTCTGAGTTCAATACTTTATAAGTATTAAATCACTGTTACAAACATTTTTTGAAAGCAAGAACTCATACTAAAATATAAAAAGATCATATTTTAAAAAGATAAAAATGTTATTTTTAAAGTACTAAAGAGGAACATCTAATAGCATTATTAGTCATTGATTAAGAATTTTATTTAGAAATTATCTAGATAAAAAGTAGTTGTACTTTTTTAAAATCATACATCTATCTTAGCACTTGATGCTCTTCCAAATACTTGTTGGTTATTTAGGAATACCAGCTGAAGGTGTGATTCATAGCTGAATTATGACACAATGTTATCAATTTACTGGTTTCTAAATTAGTTGCAAAAAAAGAGTAACAAACATCCTTAGGTGACTCAATTAAGCCATCAGTAACTTCACAAGCCATTACTGAATGACTCATTGAATGAGACCTAAATCGAGTAAGTACGGGGAATTGGGAAATTTGACTCCAAAATAATGAGTGTGCCAGCTAACATCTAAGGCATATACTTTTCTAGAGATAATAACTTTAGAATTAAAACAGAAGTTAAAAACAACAACACATTTTTCCAAGTGTCACAGTTATTCTTCATAAATTGAATAGAAAAACCTCAAAATGGTTCCTATTGGTCTGAAATAGTTTATGCCACTTAAGAAGGTTTAAAATTCTCAAGGTTTATGAAAAACACCCATCATTTTCATTGGTTATATGATTAATAATGAACATTTTATTAACGGTTTATCTTATATTTGTAAGTGCTGAATTAAGGGAAATTTGATTGCTTTTCCTGCACTTGATGTTACAGTCTGGAGTTACGTTTTAAAAACCATTGCTCTAATTATAGTCAACCACTAAAATAGTGTTATGCCAGTTTTCCTCCAGGACATGGATTGATGTTCTTAACCTCTATAAAAGCCAGCCTGATCACTCAACAAGGATTATACCTTATTTTCTGTAAATAGAGTATGATATTAACATTGGAAGCTCTTGAAAATTATTTAAAACTTGCCAAGTTTTCTGCCCTCATTGATTGATGAGGCAGTATTTGCAATGCATAATAAGTTTTATGAGTGAAAGCTGTTGAATAATCGAGTACAAGCTACTTTTATTAAACAATAATTAATTCGAAATTTTTCAATTTCTTCTCCTTCCTAGGACACTTGGAAAACCAATTAATGAAATATTTATGACATTTAAGAAATCTAATGAAGAATTTTTTTGTTTTATCACAGAACACTTAATATCTCCTGGTTTGTTATAGTTGAAATATTTCTTACCAGACAAATACCTTGCATTTCTAATGGTAACAAAACCAGAAGCAGCAATGATATCAATAATCAAAGCAAAATTATTTTGAATAGTTAAAGACATTTGTTTACTACCAGTTTTGCAAAAAAATAATAACATAATTATGCTGCTGTTTTACATAAATTTATCATATAATTTCTGTTTTTAATTGTACTGTACAATGACTCTTTTGGTGGAATATACAGAATGAGAAGGTGATTTTTTTTTTTTTTTTTTGGAGAAAGTGATTTATTTAAATAAAGAATCAGAGGAGGAGAGAGAAACAGCTAGCTCTCACACTGAGTGTAAAGGGTTGACAGAGGAAGAAAACCAGAAAAGAAAAACTCTCCTCACACTGAGTGAGAGAATCCAGAAAAATGGAATCCGGGAGAGGAAAGACAGCTTCCACACTGGGTGGAAGGGGACAGAGACAGAGATGGAGTTTAGGAGGGGAAGACACACTTCCATGAGAGTGTGTGGAAGAGGACCCCAGAGGGGAGAGAAGGTGATTTTTATTTAATCTTCATTATACCTTAATTTCATTAGGTATTTTAGTTAAATAAGAACAAATTGCATGGGTTTAGCTTAACTGATTTTTGTACAGACAAACAAAATGTCTATTGTTTTTAACAGACATACCAGAATTTTGACTTAGATCATTAAGTCATATTTACTCATTTTCAAAGACGTTTTTTGAATTGATTTTAAAAGTTAATTAAGTTTAAATTCAGACCAACATGTCAAAATAAATACTATACAATTGTATACTCTAAAATATTTATTGTACTTTTATTTTTATAACTAATCCTAAGATATATTCAGTGTTCTCATGGGCATTACTGTACTTATTATAAAGAACAAACATCTGTTCAATTTTAAATTTATTAGAAATTTTGAACATACCTTCAAACATCTATTAAGTCATGACTAAAATAGTTTTGTTAATTTAGATTCTTTTATGAAATATATTTTCATTCCATTCATCAGGCTGAAATTTTCAAATGAAATGCAAACAATTCTCCAATTAATAATTTAATTTTAAAGATGAGGTTAATGTCAAAATTTGCTACATTATTATTGTTATATTTAGCAAAGTCTCCCTCTGTCACCCAGGAGGGAATGTAGTGGAGCAATTATGACTTATTGCAGCCTTGACTCCTAGGCTCAAGCAATCCAACTGGCATACTTTCTGATTTTTTTTTTTTTTTTTTTGTAAAGACGTTACCTTTATGTTGCTGGGGCTGGTTTATAACTCTTGGGCTCAAGTGATTTTCCTGCCTCAGACCCTCAAAGGGCTGGAATTATGGGCATGAACCACCATACCTCTCAAAAAAAAAAAAAAATTATTACAATTCTGATAGGAATTTCCCTTCCTTCCTTCCTCCCTTCCTTCTTTTTTTTTTTTTTTTTTTTTTTTTTTTGTGACAGACTCTCCTCCATTGCCCAGGTTGAAGTGCAGTGGCGTGATTTCAACTCACTGCAACCTCTGCCTCCTGGGTTCAAGCAACTCTCTTGTCTCAGCCTCCCAAGTAGCTAGGATTACAGGTGTGCACCACCACTCCCACATAATTCTTGTATTTTTAGTAAAGATGGGATTTTGCCATGTTGGCCAGGGTGGTTCTTGAACTCCTAGCCTCAAGTGATCCTCCTGCCTTTGCCTCTCAAAGTGTTGGGATTACAGGTGTGAACCACCATGCCCAGCCTTGATAGGAATTTCTTTTAACATATTTAGTAATTTTAAATGAATTCAAAATAGTTCACATGATCCCATGTATGTATTATACATTCAAATGATTTAGAAAATGATCAGTGTAAATGTCTGCAAACCTAACTTTATCTAAAAATTATTAACAAGATGGGAGAGTATTTTTATATTTAGGCAAATTTTAAATGCCTTTTTAAGATCAAAATTTCCATATAGATATGTATTTAGTCTATGAGGAAATTGTTTTGATCTACAGACATAAATGAAAAACCACTAATCTGATTCCAAACATAGAAGTAAAGAGCAATTTCTAGTAACTTAGAAAATATGCCCAATAAGTACAAAACTTTTAATTCCAAAATTATAAGATAAAATCAATTCTGAGATAAATTATGAAAATTATTAACTAATTATTCTATGTGAAGAGGCAATAACAATAGAAAAAATATCCCCAATGCCTGTATTTCTTCACTGATTTATTATTATTATTTTACTTAAAATGAATTGTGAAAGGTACGTAGCAGTAGTCTTCTAGCCTCCTAAACCTTTCCCATAGAATGTATTCACTTCAGGGCAGCAGGGCATTACCATAACGCTTTCTAATACTCACTGTTGTCGACATGGCCATTATTATCAAAATCGACTCATTTTCAAATAGTTCAGTCATAAGGCCTGGATATTTATCTCTGAAGTCTGCATCTGGGTGTTATTTTTCTTGCTTCCTTTTGGTCTTGTCTAAGAATGTTATAATAAAACTACCATACGAAAAGAGGATATATTTTCCCCAAACCCTCATAAAATTGTGGATATTTAATCTAATGAGAGGCTGAACAGACATATTCTTCACTGTGGTAACACCTGTAGCCTGAGTATCAGAGTGCCTCATAAAAATACTGAACTGAGTAAACCTGTCTCATCTACCACACGGATGCACTGATCTGTGGCACCCGGGTGCTACCAATTAGGCAGGGCATTGGAAGATTCTATTCTGGAAAACATGACCTCTTAAGAAAAAGAGATAAACTCTACAAATGATTGTGACTGATACGGTTTTTTATTTCTTAATTTAAGAAATTACCACTTTTACTCAACCTTTCCTCTACTTTGCCATATATCTAGCAGGAAGGTACTTAACCATCACTATTCAAAGTCTCCCTTGTTTTTATTTATTATTTATTTATTTATTTATTTATTGAGACAGAGTCTTGCTCTGTTGACCAGTCTGGAGTGCAGTGTGACAAGATCTCGGCTCACTGCAACCTTTGTCTCACGGGTTAAAGTAATTCTCCTGCCTCAGCCTCCCGAGTAAATGGGATTACAGGTGCCCATCACCTTGCCCGCCTAATTTTTGTAGTTTTTTAGTAGAGACAGGTTTTCACCATGTTGGCCACACTGATCTCAAACTCTTGACCTCAGGTGATTCGCCCAAAGTGTTGAGATTACAGGCATGACCCTTGGTGCCTGGCCCTCCCTGTCTTTAATGTGTTGAATCTGATTTTCATAATAAGCCTTGTGTTCCCCAAAGATCTGCAATATGAAGGAAAAGCAAGACATCTGCTTCTTCCTCCAGTAGTGGTAACCAAATATTGAGGTTTAGGTGGAAATTTTTGCAGTAACCTCTGAATGCCTCTGACATTCATTCTCACTGAGCTTGCAGAGGAACTGCTAAGTCAGCATCCTGCTTCTAGCTGGTAGCAGCTGTTTTGTGACTGAATATCTGTTGGATCAAGAAATCTAAAGTTAGCGTGGTGCTTATTTTAACTTCCCTTCTAAGCCTTCCAATAACTGTGATGTTACTAACTCACTTTCTTAGTGAAAACCCTATTTATTTTTTACGAAACCCTTGTACAACAAATACATTATTAATTAAATTATCTAAAAATGTTAGCAACTTGAGAAAATTTCCTAGAGAACAGAGAGAAAAAAAAACAAAAGTAGGAAAAAGAAATTTTAAAGTAGACAACCACAAAATAAATAAAAGTTTTTCTATTACTCAACAGAGGACTTGAACAAATAACTATTTCAACATTGTTTCTCTTAACAAAGTATGCAACTTTAAAAGGTACACCCCATGATAAACCTAAAGAATAAGGAAAACCACATGATGCCTGCATTATACTGAAATGTGAGAGTTCTGACGTCAAATAGAAGTTCCTAGAAGCTCACAGAAGAATTTTTAGAAGTACACACAAAAGATCAAGTATATAACTATATTAGTTTTCAACAACCACAATGGAAACTATTGGAAAACCAAAGAAGATATTAAAAATTACAAGGTAATTTTTTTTCAACTCAATAAAATTTCTAGTCATATAAATTGCAAAACGAAAATTGCCAGGTACTCAAACTATCAAAAATTTTCTTTCCATTCCCATTTTTTCATGAAGCTACTAAAGAAGGTACCTCATCAAAATATGTTTCAGTATTTGGAGATCCATATTGAACCACTTAAGAGAACTCTGAGGCTGCTCTTTTAGAAGGCTAAAAATGGTAAGTTTGCATATTTTAAAAGCAAATTTACATGTATAGTGGATAAGTTGCTAAATTGTGATAAATATCCAGATACAAAGTAAATGACAACGATGATTAACTCTGAGAAACAAGCAAAAATAAATGTATAAAAAAATAAAAATAATCATAGTAGACTCCTTGCCTCAGCTGTGAAAAGGGAAAACAACTTATATATAATATGTGTCTTGTAATCTCATATTAGTTAATAAATCAATATAGTAAAGAAATGTAAGCATATTATGTAAATATATGCAGAAAAATATCAAAAAACACAGAAAAAATTCTTTAAAGTGGCTGCCCCCAGGACAGCATGCAAAGGAAAATGTAAGACATTCTTTTAAATTTCAGTGATGCTAGAAAAACTACTTGACATTTTAACTTATTTATATATGATTTGATAAACATAAAAGTTGAAATTGCCTTTTAATAGACCAATTTGGCCGCATTGATTTTGTGATTTTCAAATAAACAGAGCATTAAAATTCAAGCTGTATGTATATTTCTATGGTATTTCAATGCTTCAAGTGTGTATGCATTTTGCATAGCAGAAAGCAATCATATTTTAAGGTAAAGAGGACAAAAATGTGCTATATTTTTAAACTCTTATTTAAATTTGAGAATATCCATCTGGGAACATTTTACCTTTAAAGATATATTTACAGTTGTTTTCCTTAGAACCCTGTGATGACTTTCCATTGTCTGTTAGTTTTGAAAATTGTCTGAGAGTATTTTAAGACTAGACTCATTTTGATGCTTATCATGAAATTTAGCTATATACCAGCTGGATTATAATTAAGACATACAGAAATTCCTGCAGAATGACTCTAGACTTAGTGTGGAAATCGTTCTAGTTTGCGTTCTATTTTGCACAAAGATTTTGGAAGAAAAAAAGTTATGTATATGTAATTGTGATTGTTCTGTAGTTTTTTTTCTTGTTGATAAAAATTTTAGGTATAGATATCAAAGCAATGAGTTTTACATAGAATTTTCATCTTTACTATACTCTTTACTAGTCTAAATTATACAAGGTTTATTTGATTTAGCTATTGGAGACTTTTAGGAATGCAATTTGTTAATGAAAACTTTTGTTTCTCCAATGGTAACTAACTTTTTCAGAGAATCCTTTTTCTTCTTCATGACCTAATATCTATAACAATGATGATATAATATTAATAATTTAATAATTATTTTTAAAGATTTTATTAACTTGATAATATTTTAATATACTTATTAGTTGTCTTAAATACCAAATTAATTAACAACATGATTTTGAGTGAACTCCTCTTTCTTGTATAAAATGTCCTTAATTTTAAGTGCCTTCTATTTGAAGTTATTTTATGGTTTTGTTTGCTGGTTTATTTTGCTTTATAATTTCCTTCTCTTAATGTGGTGTGCAAGTATTAGAATGTATAGAGTTCAATTTCTTTGAATGACCTTAGTTATGTAAATATGCTAAAATAGTTTTAATTAAGTGTCTAGAAGACAATTTTTGCTGACATGGTGCTCAAAAGCTATACTGAAGAAAAGGTTAGATGACCTTAGCATGTCAATGGTCAAATTGAATTATGTTACAAGGTTCCCTCTATGACACACAATACATGTAATAGATAACATGGAAACTAGTTCTGTTACGTAGTTTATAATCTTACTTTTAAGGAAAAGCAACTTTCTGAACAACAGGGAAGACAATTTCTTGAGTTTGGCACTAGCAATGAAGTAGACTCATGGATTTCAAATACAAATAATAAACTGAATCACTTGGAGCATGGGAAGATTAAAAATATAAAAGTCCACCAAGCTGACATAGAAATCTTCAAATACTACCAATAACAGACTTAAAGACAGCCAAATCAAGAACCAACTGCCATTCACAATTGCTACAAAGAGAATCAAATACCTAGGAATACAACTAACAAGGAATGTAAAGGATCTCTTCAAGGAGAACTACAAACCACTGCTCAATGAAATAAGAGAGGACACAAACAGATGGAGAAATATTCCATGTTCATGACTAGGAAGAATCAATATCGTGAAAATGGCCATACTGCCCAAAGTAATTTACAGATTCAATGCTATCCCGATCAAGCTACCAATGACCTTCGCAGAACTGGAAAAAAACCACCTTAAACTTCATATGGAACCAAAAGAGAGCCCGCATAGCCAAGTCAATTCTAAGCAAAAAGAACAAAGCTGAAGGCATCACACTACCAGACTTCAAACTATACTACAAAGCTACAGTAATGAAAACAGCATGGTACTGGTACCAAAACAGAGATATAGACCAATGGAACAGAACAGAGGCCTCCGAGGCAACACAACACATCTACAACCATCTGATCTTTGACAAACCTGACAAAAACAAGCAATGGGGAAAAGAGTCCCTGTTTACTAAATGGTGTTGGGAAAACTGGCTAGCCATATGCGGAAAGCATAAACTGGACCCCTTCCTGACACCTTATGCTAAAATTAACTCCAGATGGATTAAAGACTTAAACATAAGACCTAACACCATAAAAACCCTAGAAAAAAATCTAGGCAAAACCATTCAGGACATAGGCGTAGGCAAGGACTTCATGACCAAAACACCAAAAGCATTGGCAACAAAAGCCAAAATAGGCAAATGGGACCTAATCAAACTCCACAGCTTCTGCACAGCAAAAGAAACAGTCATTAGAGTGAATCGGCAACCAACAGAATGGGAAAAAATTTTTGCAGTCTACCCATCTGACAAAGGGCTAATATCCAGAATCTACAAAGAACTGAAACAGATTTACAAGAAAAAAAC